>CAAE01007115.1:29919-48113 GCA_000180735.1 Tetraodon nigroviridis | reverse complement strand
CATGGCAACGGAACTAGACGCCTATCTGTCCAGCCAACGCCGAGATCTGACAGTTCGATCTACCACTCCCTTGCCATCTCGCCCCTCCCCATCCCAAACCTCCCCAGCGACTCCACCTCAGCAGAGCTCCTCACCTCCCACGGCGATCACCTCAGCGGGGTGCGTACCCATGCAACTGGGCCGAGCCCGACTCACTCGGGAGGAGCGACGGAGACGGCTGAGCGCCCAGGCGTGCCTGTACTGTGGACAAACTGATCACTTCATTGCATCCTGTCCCAACATGCAGAGTCAGCAAAAGGATTAAGCTTGTCAGTTCGAGCAGGAGTACTGGCGAGCGCGGTCTCTTCCTGCCATTCACCCCCCTCACGTTTGTCCCTTCCGGGAACACTGTTCTGGTCCCACCACTCCCTTCCCATCTCCCTATTAGTCGACTCTGGGGCGGACGACAATTTCCTCGATGGAGATCTGGCAAGGCGAACCGAGATCCCCACCATCACACTTCCCACACCCAGGACGATCCTGGACTCAAGTGGCAGACCGATCGCAAGAGTGACGCACCGGACCGAGTCTCTCACCCTCGTCATTTCGGGCAACCATCGGGAACACATCTGGTTTTATGTCATCAATTCACCCTCAGCCCCAGCAGTCCTGGGCTCTCCTTGGCTGGCGCGACACAACCCTCACTTAGACTGGTCGAAGGGCTCCGTAATGGGATGGAGCGCGGCGTGTCACGCGCGTTGCCTTCACTCAGCCGTAACCCCCTCTCCCCACGACCCACCTCCACCTCCCCCTCCCCCGGACCTCTCCAACGTTCCCGAGCAGTACCTGGACCTGAGTGAGGTGTTCAGCAAGCGGCGCACACTCACGCTCACGCTCCCCCCTCACCGTCCGTATGACTGCGGAATCGACCTGCTGCCGGGGCGCGCCCCTCCCCTCCAGCCGCCTGTTCATTTTGTCTCGTCCCGAGCGGGAGGCGATGGAGGCGTATGTGGGTGAGTCACTTGCTTCTGGTTTTATTCGCCCGTCCTCGGCTCCGCTGGGCGCCGGGTTCTTTTTTGTCAAAAAGAAGGATGGTTCGCTGCGCCCGTGTATAGATTACCGGGCGCTAAATGACATCACTATTAAAAATAAGTACCCGCTCCCCCTGATCGACTCTGCCTTCTCCCCTCTTTGTAAAGCCCGGTTTTTCACGAAATTGGACTTACGCAACGCGTATCACCTGGTGCGCATACGCGAGGGTGATGAATGGAAAACGGCCTTTAACACTCCGCTGGGCCACTTTGAATATCTGGTGATGCCTTTTGGCCTCACCAACGCCCCGGCCGTTTTCCAGGCTCTCGTGAACGACGTCCTGCGAGATATGTTAAATAATTTTTTATATGTATACATTGATGACATTCTCATTTTTTCGGAGACAATGGAACAGCACGTCCAACACGTCCGCCTGGTTCTCCAACAGTTGCTGGAGAACCAACTGTTTGTGAAGGCAGAGAAATGTGAATTTCATGTGTCAGCGGTGAAATTTCTAGGATTCCTCATCAAGCAGGGCAAGCTCGCTCCCGACCCAGAGAAGGTTCAGGCGGTGTCTGACTGGCCAACTCCCACCTCACGAAAATCACTTCAATGCTTCCTTGGGTTTGCAAAACTTCTACAGACGTTTTATTCGAAACTACAGTAAAGTCGCAGCTCCACTCACTCGCCTCACCTCCACACTCAGACCTTATCACTGGACCGATGAAGCAGAGGCAGCCTTCACCCGTTTAAAACTGTCATTCACTTCTGCACCCATTCTGTCTCACCCGGATCCCAGCCAACAGTTTGTCGTGGAGGTGGACGCATCTGACACCGGGGTCGGGGCGGTTCTGTCACAGCAGGATGCTGCAGATCAGAAGCTCCACCCCTGCGCTTTCTTCAGCAGACGGCTGTCCCCTGCGGAGGCCAACTATGACGTGGGAGATCGGGAGCTGCTGGCTGTGGTCCTGGCGCTTCAGGAGTGGCGGCACTGGCTCGAGGGCTCCGCACTCCCATTCGTAGTGTGGACTGACCATAAAAACTTGGCCTACCTCCGTAGCGCCAAGAGGCTGAACTCCAGGCAGGCTCGATGGGCTCTCTTCCTGGGGCGATTCAACTTCACACTCACCTACCGTCCAGGTTCCCGGAACATAAAGCCAGACGCCCTCTCACGCCAGTTTGCCCCTGATGGTGCTGACCCAGCCCCCTTGCCAATCCTGGATCCCTCCTGTGTCGTGGGAGCAGTGTCCTGGGCAGTGGAGGAGAGGGTCCGCGAGGCACTGGGCAGCCTTCCCAGTCCACCAGAGACACCCCCCAACAGGCTTTTTGTCCCTGAGGCGGCACGCTCGGCGGTGCTACAGTGGGGTCACTCCTCCCTCCTTGCCTGCCACCCAGGACTGACACGGACCCTCCACTTGCTTCGACAGCGTTTTTGGTGGCCGTCCATGGTCCACGACACGAGGACCTTCATCGCCGCCTGCCCAGTCTGTGCACGTGGAAAGACCTCCCACCGTCCCCCCGCCGGACTGCTTAACCCCCTGCCCATCCCTCACCGCCCGTGGTCTCACATCGCCGTAGACTTTGTTACGGGTCTTCCCCCCTCTAATGGCAACACAGTGATCCTCACAATAGTGGACCGCTTTTCCAAAGCCGCTCATTTCGTAGCGTTGCCAAAACTCCCTTCGGCTGCGGAGACAGCAGAGCTTTTAGTGCTCCATGTGTTTCGCCTGCACGGGCTCCCCTCGGACATTGTGTCGGACAGAGGCCCACAATTTACCTCGCGGCTTTGGAGATCCTTTTGTTCTGCTCCG
The DNA here is from genome assembly GCA_000180735.1 of Tetraodon nigroviridis. Taxonomy (NCBI): domain Eukaryota; kingdom Metazoa; phylum Chordata; class Actinopteri; order Tetraodontiformes; family Tetraodontidae; genus Tetraodon; species Tetraodon nigroviridis. The sequence continues at coordinate 45,291 of CAAE01007115.1, read as the reverse complement.
AGGGTGGCGGTGAGTCTCTCTTCCGGGTATCACCCACAGTCGAACGGCCAGACAGAAAGGGCGAATCAGACACTGGAGAATGCGCTCCGTTGCGTTGCGGCCCGCAACCCTAGCGCTTGGAGCACAGTCCTGCCTTGGGTGGAATACTCCGTCAATTCTCTGGTGTCTGCCGCGTCTGGCATGTCCCCCTTCAAGGCATCTCTGGGATACCAACCTCCCCTTTTTGAGGTTCAGGAGAGGGAAGCAGCTGTCCCATCTGTCCGGGCCAACCTACAGCGCTGCAGGAGGGTTTGGGAGCAGGTTCGGTCGGCGTTAATGAAATTCTCTCTACAGGCACAGACAAATGCAAACCGTCACCGAATTCCCGCTCCTACCTATCGTGCAGGCCAGAAGGTTTGGCTTCCAGGGACCTCCCACTCCAGGTTGAGGCGAGGAAACTGGCACCGAGGTTTGTTGGTCCTTTCGAGGTTGAAAGGATGGTCAACTCGGTGTCGGTGCGCCTCCGACTGCCCTCTTCCCTCAGGATCCACCCCACCTTTCATGTTTCGCGGGTGAAACCTGTCCAGGACTCCGAACTGGCGCCACCATCCACTCCCCCTCCCCCACCCAGACTAATCGGTGGTGGTCCGGCTTTTCAGGTTCGCCGCCTTCTAGACGTCCGTCGCCGCGGCCGGGGGTTCCAGTACCTCGTCGACTGGGAGGGTCACGGTCCCGAGGAGAGGTCCTGGGTTCCCCGTCACCACATCTTAGACCACAATCTGCTCCGAGACTTCTATCGGCAGCATCCAGATAAGCCAGGTAGGACGCCAGGAGGCATCCATTAGGGGGGGGGTACTGTTAGGATCACCTGGGACTCGGCCCCTTGTTCTGTCGGGCGGTGGCTGTTTTCTCTGTTTCCACCAGGGGACGTGGCGATCCAGGCCGGCCCGGGGAGCTGACGCAGCTGGGAGCAATAATCATCAACGCACCTACTTAAGGCTCCCGCACTAACGCGCCAGTGTTGGATCGTTTTGTCATCAGACTGGATCACGTGATTCCCCGTGTGGAGGTTCCCTGCTTTGGACTCGAGAAGTCGCTCGTTCGCCGCATCGCCTGGCCTTTGAATCTATCCTCCTGTGGGAGCGTTTTATGTTATTTTGGACTGCTTTGCCTTGTTTCCTCGTTTCGCCCAATAAAGGGTCGTTTTTCGTTAAGTCTGCATCAACTGCCTATTGCATTTGGGTCCCGTGAGAAATACTAGTATAACACATCCATAGAACATCATATTGGAACAATGTTTAGCAACTAGCCCAACAATCATCCACTAACTGTAGATGTTCCAGATCTTCGTTATCAGCCACTAATTCTGTGTAAAAATGCAAAGCTTTTTGATAGTAGTTCCCATGTTTGACGGTCTCAACTTCCTGCCCTTCTTGCTGTAAAAATGGGACAAAGATGGTGTTCCATGTCAGTATTTGCATCAACATCTTCCAGTTCTTCAGTGTGAGCTTTGCCGACCTGTTGAAAGCCTCAGACTTCCAGATCTCAGGCGTCATCTGGAACTGTCACAGGGCACGTCCAGTGTCACCCCGCCCCCTCACTCAACTCTGCAGGAGCTCATTCAGGCATGCTCATGAGTGATCAGTGCGATTACTTGAGCTGCCAGGTGTGGGTGGGCCACTGCCAGATCGTCATCTTGTCATGACGGTGTATGAGCTTCCCAAGAGGAACTGAATTGTGGACTTTTGTAAAACTGGACTTGAGAGTTTGAACCCAAGCTTGCCTTGCTTTGATCTGTGAGTTTGACTTGAAATAAATCCCTGAATTACCTGTGCCGCATCTGGGTCCTGACTTCCCGCGTGACAGTATGATCTGGCCAAGCATGGACCCAGCGCACAGCCCTTCAGCCATCGAGCGTCTGGCTCGGTTAGAAGCCTACCTCCAGCAACAAGGCGCCCAGTTGGAGGAGCGCATGGCGCAGGTGGAACACGCCACTTCGTCACTGGAGGCTGAGCCCCGGACAAGCCCCGCTCCGGAGCGCCCAGGAGGGAGCGGGGCGACGCCGCCCACCCTTTTGAGCGAGATCCCGGAGCCGCGACTGGGCCCCCTCGAACGCCAAGATGGAGACCCAAGGTATTGCGGGGCCTTCATCACCAACTGTTCGCTTCTATTCTCCTTGCAGCCCCGGAACTACGCCTCCGAGGCACCCAAGGTGGCCTGCGCCATCACCCACCTCACTGGGAGAGCACGTTTGTGGGGAGTCAAAGAGTGGGACCGACAGACCCCAGCCTTGGCCCGGACTTTCTGCCTCCGTCTCTCCCCGACCCATCATCAGCGGGCCCAGCCTCCCTGTGGGGCCTGAGGTCGGCCGCTGAGGGGGAACCCATGCAGCTGGACACCTCCCGGCTCACCACCCAGGAGCGACACCGCTGGCGTGGCAACCTGTGCCTCTACTGTGGCGAGAAGGGGCACTTCGCAGCCTCCTGCCTGGCGAAGCGCTCTTTGACACCCGGGGTGGAGTTCAAGGTGGGTCGGGCCTCAATCCCTCTTTACGACGCCCAAGGCTTTGTGCCACCCTCTGTCTTCCCAGGGGAACCCATGAGCTGGTGGCACTGATTGACTCGGGGGCGGATGCCAACATCATCAGTCGGGAGGTAGCGCGACAGCTGGGACTAAGGAGAGAACCCCTGCCTCACCCCATTCAGGTCCGCGCCCTAGACGGCCACCGACTGGGCACCGTCACACACCACACCTTCCCGGTGGAGATGCATTTGAACATCAACCACGTGGAACGGATCCGGTTCCACATCCTGGACCAGCACGGGGCGCCGTTGGTACTGGGGGCTCCCTGGCTAGCCCATCACAATCCCCATATAGATTGGGAGGCAGGGGTCATCCGCAGCTGGGGGCCCAACTTTCATCGGTCCTGCCTGAGGACCCACCCGACCAAGGATCAGAGTGGCCGCGCCTCTGACACGGGGAGGCTGAAGGGTGTCCCCCCGGCCTACCAGGACCTGCACGAGGTCTTCAGCAATGCCAAGGCCTCCGCGCTGCCCCCACACCGCGTCTACGATTGCGCCATCGACCTCCTACCTGGCACTACACCTCCCAAGGGTCGTCTGTACTCCCTCTCGGAACCAGAGCGCCAGGCCATGGAGACCCACATCCAGGAGTCGCTGGTAGCAGGTATCATACGCCCTTCTTCCTCACCTGCAGGAGCGGGATTCTTCTTTGTGGAGAAGAAGGACGAGACACTTCGCCCCTGCATTGACTACCAAGGCCTCAACGACATCACGGTGAAGAACCGATATCCCCTCCCACTCATCTCCTCGGCCTTCGAACTACTGCAGGGAGCAACCATCTTCATGAAGCTAGAACTCCGGAGCGCCTACCATCTGGTCCGCATCCGCGAGGGGGATGAGTGGATGGCCTTCAACACCCCGTCCGGCCACTACGAATACCTCGTCATGCCCTTCGGCCTAACCAACGCCCCGGCCATTTTCCAGAGGTTAGTGAACGATGTTTTGCAGGACATGCTCAACCAGTTTGTCTTTGTCTACATCGACGACATACTGATCTTCTCCTGATCCCGGGAGGACCACGTCAGGCATGTGAGGGCCGTCCTCCAACGCCTGCTGCAGAACACGCTGTTCGTCAAGGCAGAGAAGTGCGAGTTCCACGTCCCCTCTGTCTCCTTCCTGGGCTATTTGATAGCAGAGAGGAACATCCAGATGGACCCGGCGAAGGTGTCTGCGGTGCGGGACTGGCCGCGGCCAGGCAATCGAAGGCAGCTGCAGTGCTTCCTGGGTTTGCCAATTTTTACCGTAAGTTTATCCGCAATTACAGCTCGGTGGCAGCCTCCCTCACGACCCTCACAAGCCCAAAGAAGACCTTCTACTGGTCCCCGGAGGCTGACGCCACCTTCCGCAGGCTCAAGGTCAGCTTCACCTCTGCCCCTATCCTCCAGCTGCCCGACCCCGAGTGGCAGTTTGTGGTAGAGGTCGACGCCTCGGAGGTGGGGGTGGGAGCGGTCTTATCCCAGCGCACCGCCACAGACCAGAGACTACGCCCGTGCGCCTTCTTCTCTCGGCGACTGACGCCGGCAGAACGGAACTATGACGTGGGCAATCGGGAGCTGCTGGCGGTAAAGATGGCATTGGAGGAATGGCGGCACTGGCTGGAGGGAGACAAGACCCCTTTTTTGGTTAAGAACCTGGAATACATTCGAACCGCCAAGAGACTGAACTCCCGCCAGGCCCACTGGGCCTTGTTTTTTACGCGGTTTAACTTCTCTCTTTCGTACCGCCCAGGATCCAAGAACGGCAAGCCTGATGCACTCTCCCGCCAGTTCACAGTGCCAGAAGCGGAGCGACGCGAGCCAGAGACCATCCTCCCCCAAGCCTGTGTGGTGGCGACGCTTACTCTAGACCAGAGGTGGGCAAACTAAGGCCCGGGGGCCACATGTGGCCCGATGAGCTGTTTAATCCGGCCCGCACAGCCTTTACAATAGGTTTTCACAAGCCAAATTAAGAAGGTTGTTAGCTTTATTGTTTAGAAAGAAGTTCAACCCCCTCTTCACTTAGCATGCTAACATGTTCTAGTCCATGTTAATAGTCTAATATATTAATAATCCATCAAGCACATATTTTAGTTAACCTCCAATCCTCATTTGGGGGCTGGCCCCTTCATCAAGATCTAAAACCCAATGTGGCCCTTCAGGCAAAATAATTGCCCACCTCTGCCCTAGACATTGAGGAGCAAGTCCGAGCTGCGACCCTGTCCCAACCGGGGCCCAGCTCGTGCCCGGATAACCTTTTGTTTGTACCACCAGAGCTCAGACCAGAGGTCCTGGACTGGGGACATGCGTCCAAGCTGGCCTGCCACCCGGGAGTCCGCCAAACCTGTGAGATGGTGCGGCAGCGATTCTGGTGGCCAGCGCTGGAACAAGACGTGCGCTCCTACGTGAGAGCCTGCCCAGCTTTCAGTCAGCACAAGAGACCTCCCGACAATGACCAGCAGGTCTGCTTCAACCTCTGTCCGTGCCTACTCGCCCTTGGTCCCATGTGGCTCTGGATTTCGTCACGGGGCTGCCGTGCTCCGAGGGGAACTCGGTCATTCTCACAATTGTTGACCGGTTCAGCAAGATGGCCCACTTTGTCCCACTCCAGAAGCTCCCATCAGCCAAGGAGACAGTGCAGCTTCTGGTACAGCATGTTTTCAGACTCCACAGACTTCCCACCGACGTGGTGTCGGACCGGGGCCCGCAGTTCTCCTCCAGCTTTTGGAAGGAGTTCTGTGGACTGATGGGAGCTTCACCCAGCCTGTCGTCGGGGTTCCACCCGCAATCCAACGGGCAGACGGAGAGGACCAATCAGGACCTGGAAGCGGCTTTGCGGTGTATGGTTTCCCAGGAACCATCCTCCTGGGCATCCCTGTTACCGTGGGTGGAGCTCCGCCACTGGGACATCTCCCTTTAAGTGCGTTTATGGGTTCCAGCCCCCGCTGTTTCCCTCCCTCAACACCTCTGTTTCCTGCCCCTCTGTCCTAGCCTACAGCAGACGCTGCTGGAGAATGTGGGCCCTGGCACGACCCGCCCTCCTCTGCTCTGTGGACCGGTTCACCGACCAGGCCAACACGCGACGGACGCCGGCCCCAACGTACCGAGTGGGCCAGAGGGTCTGGCTGTCCACCTGGGATCTTCCCCTCAGAGTGGAATCCAGGAAGCTGGCGCCAAGGTTTGTGGGCCCCTTCCCCATTCTGAAGGTCATCAGCCCCACGGCCGTGAGACTACACCTACCCAGATCCATGCGGATCCACCCAACCTTCCACGTCTCCAGAGTGAAGCCAGTGCACGACAGCCCTCTGGTCACGGCTCAGCCCCCGCCACCTTCCCCGAGGCTCATCAATGGGACCCCAGCCTTCACGGTTCATCGCCTACTCTGCTCCCGCCAAAGAGGTAGAGGCCTTCAGTACCTTGTAGATTGGGAGGGATACGGACCGGAGGAGAGATCCTGGGTCCCTGCCCGGGACATCCTGGACCCCCGACTCATCCGCGAGTTCCACGAGCGGCACCCTGAACAACCTGCTCAGACAAGAAGAGTCGTCGCCCCGGCCCCAGCGTCCCCTCGCAGGGGCCAGCTTCTCTGGAGTACTAGTTGGACAAGGGCCCCTGGCCGTTGCTCCTGGGGACATCAGGAGCCGTCCCTTGGGAGCGGGGGTTCTGTCACAGGGTACGTCCGGTGTCACCCCGCCCCCTCACTCAACTCTGCAGGAGCTCATTCAGGCACACGCAGAGCAGCGGCAACGAGACACACCGGGAGCTCATGAGTGATCAGTGCGATTACTTGAGCTCTCAAGTGTGGGCGGGCCATTGCCAGCTCGTCTTCTTGCCGTGACAGTGTATGAGCTTCCCAAGAGGAACTGAATTGTGGACTTTTGTAAAACTGGACTTGAGAGTTTGAACCCAAGCTTGCCTTGCTTTGATCTGTGAGTTTGACTTGAAATAAATCCCTGAATTACCTGTGCCGCATCTGGGTCCTGACTTCCCGCGTGACAGGAACAAGCTGAGCTGACCCGGATCGCTGTGGAAAGCATACCTAAAGTGACTATTAACCCCGTGATCTGCTAAAGACCACATTTTATATACTGAAAATGGTGATCTTTTGCTAAAACCATTCTTTTTTCTGCACTTTGAAAACTTTGACCCATGATGAGTAGATGGTGTCTTCTTACACTTATTCTTACAAGTCTGCTTGTCCCTGGTGAAGCCTTTTGGATAGAAGGTGAAATGTTTTCCAAAAGAAAATTAAAGTCCAGATGAACACAAAGTCTATTCTCGGAAACTAAACTGCCACTCCACAAACGAATGGCTCACCACAGATGGGCCACTTCATCAAGACAAGACTCAGTGGTCCACCAACACCTAAAAGAAAGTGGACATTCTTTTGAGAACAGCTAAGTACGTGTCCTGGCAAGAGAAGATCGCTGGTTTGGGAGAGGCATTAAGGAAGCCATCCATGTAAAATTGGAAAAACCATCTTTGAACAGAGGTGGCGGACTTAAGACATTATCTTTCACCCACATACAATGCAGTCCTCCACTCAGTACAAAAACAAAAAAGTTTCACATTTTCACCAGACCTGGTGTTGCATCACCATGTGGCCCAGTGGACAAAGGGGAAACACCCAAACCAAAACTAGGAGATTGACCGTGCTAAGAACCCACAGACATCCATCCAGACCATCGTCATGCTAATGTGAAGGACTCTCAGCTCTTATATATCTTCAAGCTCTGCTCACAGCCTGATCAGAACTGAAGCCTTTTGGATAGAAGGCAAAACGTTTTCAAAAGAAAATTTAAACAAGTCCAGGTGAACACAAAGTCCACTCTTGGATACATCTGAAGAAAGAAAAAAATCATTGTCACAGTCAAAACCTCGAGTTGCCCAAGTTTAAGCCTTAATTAGCTAAAAATGTAGTCCATATGTGTGTGTGATGATAAGTTTTAGCTCCTTTTTAACTTATATGATTAGTGCACAACTTCTTATGTCTCCATCTTGTAACCAAAATGTAATCTGAACATGTGCTCTTGTGTGTATTGTTTAAGAACACGATAATTTATTAGGTCATCAACAGCCTGCTAAACATTGTGAGCTACTGAACAAGTTCTGAAGAGTACACTCAAAAATGTGTACATTATGTTTGTCAAAACATCACCCAAGCAGCTGACAGTCAGTACAAAAGCTGAGCAACAATAAGTGGAGTGTATAGATATACACTCACCGGCCACTTTATTAGGTACACCATGCTAGTAACGGGTTGGACCCCATTTTGCCTTCAGAACTGCCTCAATTCTTGGTGGCACTAGATTCAACAAGGTGCTGGAAGCATTCCTCAGAGAGTTTGGTCCATATTGACATGATGGCATCACACAGTTGTCGCAGATTTGTCGGCTGCACATCCATGATGCAAATCTCCTGTTCCACCACATCCCAAACATGCTCTATTGGATTGAGATCTGGTGACTGTGGAGGACACATTTGAGTACAGTGAACTACATTGTCATGTTCAAGAAACCAGTCTGAGATGATTCCAGCTTTATGACATGGCGCATTATCCTGCTGAAAGTAGCCATCAGAAGTTGGGTACATTGTGGTCATAAAGGGATGGACATGGTCAGCAACAATACTCAGGTAGGCTTTGGTGTTACAACAATGCTCAATTGGTACCAAGGGGCCCAAACAGTGCCAAGAAAATATTCCCCACACCATTACACCACCACCACCAGCCTGAACCGTTGATACAAGGCAGGATGGATCCATGCTTTCATGTTGTTGACGCCAAATTCTGACCCTACCATCCGAATGTCGCAGCAGAAATCGAGACTTATCAGACCAGGCAACGTTTTTCCAATCTTCTTTTGTCCAATTTCGATGAGCTTGTGCAAATTGTAGCCTCAGTTTCCTGTTCTTAGCTGAAAGGAGTGGCACCCAGTGTGGTCTTCTGCTGCTGTAGCCCATCTGCCTCAAAGTTGGACGTACTGTGCGTTCAGAGATGCTCTTCTGCCTACCTTGGTTGTAACGGGTGGTTATTTGAGTCACTGTTGCCTTTCTATCAGCTCGAACCAGTCTGGCCATTCTCCTCTGACCTCTGGCATCAACAAGGCATTTCCGCCCACAGAACTGCCACTCACTGGATATTTTTTCTTTTTCGGACCATTCTCTGTAAACCCTAGAGATGGTTGTGTGTGAAAATCCCAGTAGATCAGCAGTTTCTGAAATACTCAGACCAGCCCTTCTGGCACCAACAACCATGCCACATTCAAAGTCACTCAAATCACCTTTCTTCCCCATTCTGATGCTTGGTTTGAACTGCAGGAGATTGTCTTGACCATGTCTACATGCCTAAATGCACTGAGTTGCCGCCATGTGATTGGCTGATTAGAAATTAAGTTTTAACGAGCAGTTGGACTGGTGTACCTAATAAAGTGGCCGGTGAGTGTACAATCGAAATAGTCCATGCTGCTCTGCCTGATGTTTGCTAACAGGTCAGATTGTACCTCTCTGACTAACACGCTTTCTGAGGCCTCAACACTCCATGTCCTAAGGGAAGGAGAGACAGACACTATTTGGTCTACGACATTGTAGAAGAACGATAACTGTAAGATTTGTGCAGAGATGAGTCTCGCGGGAGTACAAAAAACAGGGTGACGGGAGCCGAGAAAGCGCAGAAGGCACCATCCCAAGTCCGGAAAGGTGCCATTCTCTTGACTGAGGGTTTTGGGGGTACCTCTGGAGACCAGTGGTAGATGACGGTGACTTCTGCTCAGGTTGACTGATGCGTTCTTTTCTTTTGAGCGTTGATTCAGCACCATATTTTTGCCTTGTGTTTTTCTGTTATTCTTCTGATTCTATTTCTATGTATTTTTCTTCAATAAATTCTGTGACATTTTTTTTTTTTTTTTAAAGAAACTCGTAGCAATCTTGGTACAAATGGCATAGAGTCTGTAATCAGGAGATTGTAAGAATTTTTCCCTTAAGCGTCACAGATTTTGTCTCACAGAAGCAGATTAAGTAGGTTTGGCTGGGTGTTACTTCTCCAAGTTGGGAAGATATGTTTTCCCTGGTTATACATTATCATAAAAGATCCTTTTGGGATGAATGTCAAATTCGTGGATGGGCTTCCACTGTGAGGGCATCTACATCATAGATAGAGAAGTGTGGAAATTGTGGTTGTTGTTTTATTGATAAAAATGGAAGGATGACAAAAAATTCTCTGAATTGCAGCGCTATGCTGTTTATCATAGAAAACTCTGGAGAAATGGCTGGTGATGTCAGATAGCTCAGATATTAAAGAAGACTTCAGGTCACCCAGGAGTCCAAAGCTCGAAATGGAGATAAATATGAACACCAACACGCGTAGTCCGAAAGAACAAGGACACGTGTTAGCAATAGGACAAAATTAGATACAACATGCGTTGACAGTGTAGCAATAGGTTGCCAGCTGGACAGGAATAGATGTCCAATTGGGCTTGGTTTTTCACTGCTGTAAGAGGGCTTAAAATGTGCCATATTATAGTTTGTACAAATTCTCCCTTCGGAGAGACACTCTAATGATGTACAATCTATCCTAAAGTTTGTTGTCCCCATATTGCGCAATATAAGTTTTTCCTTCCAGTTTTCAATCAATGTTTGTGATTTTTCTTTTAAAAAAAAATCTAGAGTGCTTTTGATAGAACTCTTCCACAACAGCCCTCACTTCTCACTTCAGTTATTACCTGGTCTGGGATTCGCCCATTTCTAGATTCATGTGCTCTGAATCTATACCTCAGGAATTACAAGTTTAGCATGCTTACACATGCATCTTTGCTGTCTCTTGTGCAACAGAACAACTAGCTGACGTCTGTTGACCTGAAACGTGTATATATCCACATTCCCATCAATCCTCCGCACAGAAACCTGCAGGTTTGCTAAGCAGAGTATGGTAGAGAGTCTGTTAGAGTACATTGTGCTCCGCTTCGGCCTCTTCCTGATCCCAAAGGTGTTAGTACAGTGCAGAGATAGCGATTGCCCCTCTAAAGTAACGAGGCATTCACCTGGCCACATACCTGGACAACTGGCTCCGCCTAACACAGTCAAAACAGGAAACAAGACACACAATACACATTCTGCGACAGCATCTATGAGACATTGGTTTTGTGCTAAACAGTAGTACAATACTAGGCAAAAAATTTAAATATCGTGTAAGTTGGCTCAAAGGCCCCTCTAGAACTACAGGGGGGCACAGGGGTGATTCTGAAGTCCAAACCAGCATTTGTGCCTCAGGTGGTGGGTTTATACTTCCCTATTGACCTTGTGGCATTTGCTGCTGCTCCAGAGGAGGCAATGTAGCCGGTATGATGTGTACACAGGCTGATATGCCTCAGCTCACAGCTGTGAAGCAGATAAAAAGAGAGTGTCTAAATGTCCAGTAAGTGACATTAAATGCTTTATCATACTGTTTTACCTTGCATTAGGGGGGAAAAAAGATAGTGGAAACATAGGCAATGTTAATTTTGCCTTTCTTTTTTGTTTTTTCCTTGTAAAATTTTACCTTGTGGGCAGTAACAATGCATTTACCTAAAAACACCTAAATAACATTCAGGTGTTTAAAGCAGAAAACCAGACAATTTGCTATGCAGATTTTTAAGTCCATACTTTTCTCCTACAAATTTAAAAGTCAACACTGATAATAATAATAAAATCCTTTGCAGTTATTGCGCACGTTGGCTGAGATAGCAGATAACCTTTTAAAAAGTAAGTACGGTAATAACATAATTTGTTTAGGCAGATATCTGCTAGTTTCTCTGAACAATCTGGCGTAAAACCCTGATAAATGACAAACTTCATGGACATGGGTACGTTAGATAACCACCTTTTACCGCTCTCATGGCAAATGTTGATCTGTTCATGTAACTGGAACAATTTCAGTTAAACACACACAATCCCCATCAGGTCACTTAACACATTAAGGCTAACATCTGTATAGACATCCGTAGAAACAACTTGAATACACATACAGCACAAAGTAAATCATCAACATATCGAGGTTTATTCTTTTAGTTTGCATGTGCAAGGTACAAGCTAATGGCAGAAATTACAATACAGGGAGTGGATGTGCGTTCAATAGATGATATTATCTGATGTGACAGACACTGTAGGATTTATCCACCTCCAAAATTTAGCTGCTGAATTTATTTTAGAAGAGATGGGAGGTAAAAAGCAGCGTTCCGCTTTTGTCCGGTCTACAACATCTTCCTCTTCTCAAACTCCTGCAGAGATTGACAAGATGAAAGAAGATGAAAATAAATGTGAGGCCACATAAAAAAGTAGATTGTTTTTTGGTGTGGGATTAGCTCTGCTTTGTTTTGATCCTGGGGATCAAAGCTGCCGCTGTAGAGGCGGCAACAACACGTTGCTGGGGAATGAGACTTGTTTAAGTTGCTTTTTCCTGTTCAAATCATGTGATAAATCATGTTATAGTTACATAAAAATATCGTCGATGCTTGATGAAAAAACGCATATCTCCACAATTCCTTTTTCAGGAGTATGAAAAAACTTTTTTAAAAAATCTTTTAAACTTTCTTTTAAAAGGAAACCCAAAAAGCAGTTTACAGAGATACATTTAGGATCAGAAATAAAATATGTGAAAACATCGATCAATAAAATGTTTAAATTATTTTTTGTGAGTGTATGGGCTTACAGTACATGTTTTTTTCACTATGCAATCTAATGATGTGCAGTTATTCACGATCCTCCAGTCTCATTTTTACGTCCCACCAAACTTACTTGCAGGCTATTCTGCATTCCTATTTAGCACATTACGCTAACAAAAGATTTTGGTTGGCGTTTTAAATTGAAATCAGGATAAATAATGGGCCATGGGTAATCTACACACACACACGCAGTATGTCCAATAAGAGTAAACTTTTAGAAATCTTGCCCTTTATAAAATAATTAATATGAAAAAAATATTGTGTTATATGTCAAAGATACATTGTCAAAATGTTGTAAAAAATTCAACTTATTTCATTATTTTTCTGTTTATTTTAAACAATGCTGTCTAAATTTACCAATCTGATCACATCCTTCCACACTTATGTTAGTTTCTTGACATGAAGACATGAAACACAATAGCTACAAATCCTTACAGGATTTGGGGTTTATTGTGGATTCATTATCAAATCTGTTTCCTAACTACTTCTTTGCTGAAATGAATGACTAACCTTGAAAATAGTGCTCCCCAGCTGGGCAGGGGACATACTGACAACAACTCCAGCTGACTGGAGGGCTGCGATCTTCTCTTTGGCTCCACCTTTCCCGCCAGCAATGATAGCACCAGCGTGGCCCATCCTGCGGCCAGGCGGAGCAGTTAAGCCAGCGATGAAAGACACCACTGGTTTTCCATTAGAACCCTGGACATAAACAAATGTTTGCAAAAAGTGAGTTTGAAACAAAAAGTGCAGCGATAGAAGGTCAAGGGCAAATTGAGCTTTTTTTTTTTAAAGAAAAAAAAAAAATCAAACTGTTGGTACGTGTGGGATTAGAGACGCCCTGCTCCTGTCATTTTCTTCCATCTAATTTTGGGAAAGCGATTGTTTACAGCTGAAGATCACTTTTAAGTTGAAATGATAATATAATATTCAGCAATAATACTGCAAGTAGATGGATTTTATTTATTTATTTATTTTTTGCAGGTGAGCGGTTACAGTGGCTGATATTTCATAATAGAAACAGCATAATTGTTTGAATAATGCTTTGCAAGCACCTGCTTTCATTAGCAACACTCCTTAGCCATATCACAACTGATTTGATTTGAGATAAAATGCAAAGTCTTTCGCAATTTATCTGGGGTGTACCACTTCCGTTTCCCCCAAAACAGCCAGGGTAGGTTGCAGCCTCAATTATATGAGAAAAAAAGATAAAAATGAAGTAATATTATTATTGTAAATTATTAGAATCATATAACTGACCAGGGTAAATAAAAAAGTCAGTATTAAATAAATCTTAAATCTGGTTTGAAATGCTACCATTAATCTGTTCCTAATTTGATTCTTATTAATAAATATGCATAAAAGAAACTGAGTCATAGCGTCATTGTTTTCATTTATCCTTTGATCAATTATATTACATCGATTGCAAGACCAAGACAAGAACAATTGTCTTATGTCCACGCAAATAAACTTCAAGTGTCTGTTCTGGGAGAAAAAATTATTACATGGGCTAAAAAAAACATTTCTTTGTCCGTATAGCTATGATGGTTAGGTATGAATTAGGCTGTTGCCAAATATTTGGACCTGATTAATATGCATATTGCAAATGAAAACATAATAAAAAGTGACTACTCTGATTAAAGTTGAAGTTTCCCTTTAAAAAATTGAAAAATCTGAAGACTAAATAAATTTTAAAGATAGCTATATGAACCTCAAAATAGACTGCCATTTCTTGAGACAGCATAATGTAGTGGAAAGCATACATTTGTTTTTCAGACCTGCTAAATTCCTAAATTGCTTTCTGTTTACCAGGTTTTCAAAACAGGTTGTATAGAAACTGTTGCATTAAAAAAATAAAAAATGCACAAAGAACTTGCAGCAGGTGAGAATGTGCCCACCTTTAGGTGAAAGGCTGCTTTTTCTTGGCTAAATTATTAGTGCTATGACAGATGGTATCGCCCCTAAAAGACTTTATTTTATTGACACTACTATACTAACACTTTCAACCCTGGTTGGTGGTAAAAACAAATGTACTGTCAAACTTACTGATTTAGTATGGAGGAGAAAAGCTTTCTAAATCAGAATAAAAAAGGACTATACATTTGTGTAGATTCTTTAGACATGGAAGGACTACTGTATATACCTATTTGTATTATGCATCTATGCCAAGTCAAATTATTTTGGCTTCCCGTGTTTGTCTCTGCTGAAGTGAATTTAAGTAAAATGTTGTGGAGTAAAATGGTGACCAAAGTTTTTTTTTTTTTCCTTACAGAGTTGTGTTCTTTCAGATACTCTGCTGCATTCTCCTCAGCGCTGCCACCGATTTCTCCAATAAGGATGATACCTTCAGTCTTTGGATCCTGGAGGAATACCTCCAGACAGTCTATGAAGTTTGTGCCATTGAAAGGATCTCCTCCAATACCTAATGCAAAACAGACAGAAAGAAAACACATTTGTATGTATGTAAATGACAAGGTTTGCCAATGTCAGGCCTTGGAGCAGTTTTAAGGCCTGACATTGGCTAATTGTCTAAATGAGGGAAAATATGGTTCTGCTTTGTAGTTTGCAAAAATCTTTTACCTCTTGTAGCTGAAAAGCCATCAGTTGTTACTGACATTTTTTTTCTAATGGTACATTTGTATTTATGGCCATGTATTCATCTTTGTTTTGAACACGTATGCATCTAATAGAACTGAATTAGGTAAAAATGGCATCTAAACAACTGGTTTACCTCAGGTAATTCATTGTTTTTTGAAAAAAATCAAATAATATAAAAATAATTAAACATGATAAATTGAAAATGACGCCAATCTCGCTTAGAAAAAGACAAAATGGCAACATCACCATCTAGTAGACCAAGCAATTTATGATAGAAGCCATATGCTAATCCCCAATAAATGTTGAATCAGATTTAAATTTAAATGAACCAGTTCATAACTTTAGGTTATTTACATAACCCTGGTTCTCTAAAGTAATATGAGTGAGATGTCTCACTATCGGGTACATGCCCCTGGTCAGCTCTCAGAAACAATCTTATTACGATGTCTGTGTTAGGTTCTCGGTCATCCAGGTCATAGTTATCCGCGAAAAGATTTTGTGTTCATCTGGACTTCTCAATTTTCATTTGGAAAACGTTTCGCCTTC
>CAAE01007115.1:9231-26157 GCA_000180735.1 Tetraodon nigroviridis | reverse complement strand
TGGAGCATCTGCACTATGCAGGTAATAAAACCTTGCTTGAGTAGCCCAAGACATGAACTGAATTGTACAGTTTTGCCCTGGTGGAAGAGCGCCAGACAAGCTCTAAAGCTTTCCACTCATTCTGCCGAAATGTGCGCTGACAGGGTTGCAGAGTTCAGAGACAGTCCCAAAAACACCGCTTCCCGAGCATGGAAACATACTTTTTTTTTTTTTTTTTCATTTCCCACATAACCCAGGTCCTGCAGATGCTGTATCTTGTGTTCTTGCTTCTACTGCGCCAGGAGCAGCTAGTCGTTCAGGTATGTGGCCAGGTGGATGCCTTGTTGCCTAAAGGAAACAACTGCTGCCTCTGTGCACCATACCCCTGGGCACAGGAAGAGGCTGAAGGGGAGCAACATTCTATTCGTAAAAGACTCCCTGGAAAACAAACCCCAGGTACTTTCTGTGGGGGGGATTGATAGAAATGCAGAAATGCATTTGCATGCATGCATTTTTCTCAACGCCCGTGGTGGGTGTTGAGAAGAACAAAGTTTTTTTGCGAACAATTTTTTTTTGCCATTTGCAAAATAATTTTATGATGAAAACTGCACAATGGCAACATGAGCTGTGGTGATCGACTGCTTAACAAATGTGTTCCAGTCATGGGCACCTTAGGCAGACCAGATGTAGATCAGGTTTCCACAGCCAAAGATGCAATGCTCAGTCTCCAGGGCCCCTGGTGTGGGCATCCTTGTCAATCATCTTTTATGCTGGTGAGCACAAAAAGAGGATACCTGGTGTGAGGTTGTCTTAAAATGCTAATCCCAAAATGCTCGAGTAGCTGGGGTGTCAAGAATAAGCATTTTGCTTAGCTGTTGAGAGGTGAGGAGAGCGGTGAGATACAAGACACAATTGGGTAAAATCGCAGGTGACCAGGGAAGATAGTGTCCATTGAACAACGAAGCTCCGTTCAGCTGACGAGAGGTGTGCATTACGTAAAGAAACATCGAGCAAACTATAATTAAAGAGAACTTACCAATGCAAAGTGACTGGCCCAGACCCACTTGTGTAGTTTGGTGCACAGCTTCATATGTAAGGGTACCTGAGCGGGAAACAATACCTGAAAAGAAAAGACTAATAAAAATTTGAAAGTCCAATGTAGAACCTTTCTAACACAGCAATATAAAATACATCTGCCATTTTTTCTTTTCTTTTCTTTTTTTTAAATAAAGCAAGCACATAAAGTTATAGAGCCCAAGACATGACGTTTAAAAAATATATAGATTGTGAACAGAAAATACTAATTTGTGTACAGGAAATACTAATTTATGCATATGAAAAACTAGTTCATGCGCACGAAAAACTAGTTTGTGCACACAGGTATAAACTAAGCATGTTACTGGACAGCCACATAAGTAAAACCTTCTATTTATTACCCAACACAAAGTACAGAGCTCTGTAGTGAAATTGCCAATTGCATACAGGACAGGAAGTCGGGTGCAAAAAGAAAATAAAACATCTAAGAAACTGTCAAAATAAAAAGTCGTGTATTTAGAGCAATCATTTTCAGCTGTGCCTAAGGGTTCCCCTTAAAGTTAACAGGTCACACATTTTGTGGGGGTTGACTAACAATCATTTAGACAAGGGTAAAGAAAGACTTCTCTTAGTACATGGCTAGTACAAGGCTAAGTACAAAGCCATACCTTTATTTATGATGTGCCGCACCTTTTTTTTTAGAAGATAGCATGGCAAGTCATTTCAAAAGCAATAGGAGTAAATAGTCACTGAAATTAGTCAAAATAATGTTTACAGTATTTAATGTTTTTTTTGTCCACATAACTACAAAGTGATAACATTGCACAATTGTACATTTCGTTTTAGCGTTTTTTTCAAAGCCGCACCCCACTGACGCAGCTGGTGTGTTTTGGTGGCTGGCAGAGACAGAGTGAAAGCCGCAGTTACAGCTCAATCTGTGTGTTTTTGGATACTTTGGCAACTGAGTTTTAAAAATTCCCTCTCTGAAATGCAACCAAATGAACCGTACTTACTTTGTGACCACAAACTAGCATTTCCTGGCCGTGAATTAGTATTTTATGTGCACAAAGTAGTATTTAGTGTCTCTGACATTTTATTTTTCTTTAAACATCATGTCTGAATCTCTGTAAAAAGTTGAGATTGCGGACACAACTTTAAAAAAAAAATTCCTAGGTGAATATTGGCAGAAAAACCTGCTGTTCAGTAAATAGTTACTGGTCAGCAGTTAACATAAATCAGGACACATCAGACTTTTAACTGCAAAAGTTCAAGAAAAAAAGATTATTGAAATGACCACAAACCATTTATTTAAACTCTAAACACAAATGTGAATTGAAAAATTTATTCCAAGTATCACAGATGCCTCACCAATTCTTCCTTTCTTATGAATGTGGCCTGGCATGATCCCAATCTTGCATTCTCCAGGCTGCAAAAGAGATAGGACAAAGGTTATTTTACTATTCACAACATCCTCTGCAGCCAGACTAGCCATGCACCAGCTCAGTTTAACTGCTGTTGGCTGTTCCCCAACAGCCCTGAAGCAGCCAGGTAGTCAGGGTGGTTGAGTGGTGGTTCAAAAAAGCATAGCCTGAAACAAAGGCCCGTAGTTTACCATCAACCACTTCAACCACACCATCACTAACTGGTTTTCTCAACTCAGTGACACATCCATGAGAAACCAACCCTGGTTATTGGCAACTTGGAGATGCCTAAAGCCGACACCAGAGAAAACAGTTTAAATGTTCAATGTTCAATTATGCAATACAGCCAGGCCTCTGACAACCCAGGGTCAAGACCAGGAGGCAGAATCGCTGTCTTAAGCTGGGGACACACCACACAATTTTCAGCATCTTAGACGCAACACCTCGTCCTCACCCCCCCTTGTCCTTGGGGTGAGTCACTATTCCACTTGGCAATTGAGGTTAAGTACTTTGAAGATGCAAGTAATGACCCTGGCGACACCCCGCACAAAACTGGATATCAAACCTGCTAGTTATTCCGGCTGCTCGTTTTGACATATAAAGATCTACAGCCAATGAGACCAGTCATGTAAGTGGGAAAAAACAAAACAAAACAAAAAAAACAGTACATAGAAAAATGGTTTTGCAAGGCCAGTTGAGCTGAACATAGCTGTTTGTAGTTTTTGTGTGTTTAAAAAAAAAAAAAACCTTGAGTAGAAGATTATATAGTATGTCCCCCGGAGTTGCATTTAAAATAATGCATCAATAATAAGACCAGTAAATTGCACTAGACTATAAGTGACATTTTGTGGGGAATATATATTGTTATAAAATCCAGGGCCAAAAACAGACATTTCAGTTCTAAGGGCAACTGTAAAAAAACAGGTCCGTGTGCTGCGGCCTTGCACTTCCCAGGTCAGAGCAGTCAGTCACACCTTCTGATGGCAAGAATTGTGTAGTGTGAATGTCTGTTTCAGACGAGTCTTGTAGTGGTAACACCCATGGTCTTGCCTCTCACAATCTGCAAGTAAAGAGGAGTGGAGTAGTGTAGCCCAAGTACCTTGCCAACTCGAAAAGTTGTGTAGTGTCCCTCCGCTTCAGCTGACTTACAACCAGCCTCTTAAGTAACTTAGAGATGTTTATGTTAATAATGTTTTCTCTGAGTATACAAAGGTTCATCATAGTGTTTTACAGGGTTCAGTGTTTGGGACAATCCTAGTTACTCTTTACATGTTCCTACTAGGAAATATTCAGAGACATGGCGTGAATTTATATTGCTATGACGATGAGACGCAGCTGCACTTATCCATGAAACCTAAAGAAATAGATTGTTGGCTAGACTCCAGGCATGGAGACTAGCTAACAAACAATCTAGCTTCCAGTGAAACTTAGAATAGACTTCAAGATTCTTCAAGATTTAGGCAATGACCAGGCAATCTTCTATTGTCCAATTTTGGAGAGCTTGTATGAATTGTAGCCTCAGTTCCCTGTTCTTAGCTGACCGGAGTGGCACTCAGTATAGTCTTCTGCTGCAGCAGCAGCCCATCTGCCTCAAGGTTTGACGTGTTGTGCGTTCAGAGATGTTCTTCTGCATACCTTGGTAGTAACTAGTGGTTAGAATAGAATAGAATAGAATAGAATAGAATAGAATAGAATAGAATAGAATAGAATAGAATAGAGCTTTATTTGTCCCACAGCGGGGAAATTGCACTGTTCCAGCAGCAAAAGCATTGGAGAAAGGTACAAAAGTGCAGGAAGAAGGCAGATAAATAGAAATATTTTCTGTTATTTGAGTGACTGTTACCTTTCTATCAGTTTGAACCAGTCTGGCCATTCTCCTCTGACCTCTGGCACCAACAAGGCATTTTCCCCCACAGAACTGCCGCTTACTGGATATTTTCTCTTTTTCAGACCATTCTCTGTAAACTCTAGAGATGGCTGTGCATGAAAATCCCAGAAGATCAGCATTTTCTGAAATACTCAGACCAGTCCGCCAGGTAACAACAACCATGCCACGATTAAAGTCACTTAAACCACCTTACTTTCCCATTCTGACGTTCAGTTTCAACTGCCGCAGATCATCTTGACCATGTCTACATGGTTGCTGCCATGTGATTGGCTGATAAGAAATTTGCCTACTCAAAAAATTGCGTACTTTTCCAACTCAAAAAAACATGTATTGTGTCCTCGGCTTTAGACTGTGGCCCTAAGACGGGACCAGTGGCTGAATTGATGTTAGATATGATAACGTAACACATTAACAGTTATTCAGCTATGCAAAAGCATAAACAACTGACGTGGGAGGTTGAAACGCATGTTTAACACAAGTGTGCGACTCCAACAAACTAGTTACTGATTAGCAAGTTTACAAAAATCTCATTGAAAATTACTGAATCCATTGAATTCTTTATCGGAGCCACACGGTGGTGCAGCTGTTAATGCTGTTGCCTCACAGCAAGAAGGTTGTTAGTTTGCTTCCAGCTGCTGTTAGCCTTATTGTGCGGAGTTTGCATGTTCTCCCTGTGTGCGTGTGGGTTCCCACCGGGTACTCTGGCTTCCTCCCACAGTCCAAACACATGCAAGGTTAATTGGAGACTCTAAATTGTCCTTTATGTGTGAATGTGAGAGTGAATGGTGTGTGTGCCCTGCGATAGACTGGCGACCTGTCCAGGGTGTATCCCCTGCCTTCCGCCCTAAGATAGCTAGAGATAGGCACCAGCAGACCCCCGCGACACCACTGGGTATAAAGCGGGTAGGATAATGGATGGATGATCCAAATTTGGTTTTACATATTTCAGGATATATCTGTCCTTTTTGGTTTTTCACAAAAAAAAAAGAAAAAATTTTATTGTTGAAGAGAAAATTACTCCAATAAAATAAATTTGGTATTTTGCTACAATGTCTTTCATCTCTCACAAATACACAAATTCAAAGTGTATGTACTCACGTTGATTATTCCCGGGCAGTTGGGGCCAATGAGCCGAGTGGTGCTCTGGCGCAGGAGCCTGTGTTTGACTTTCACCATGTCTTGCTGGGGTATGCCTTCGGTTATGCACACCACCAGAGGCACCTCTGCGTCAATGGCCTCAATGATGGCCGCCGCAGCGTATGGAGGGGGTACATAAATTACTGTGGCATCTGCCCCTGTTCTCTCCGTTGCCTAAAGAGAAAAAAATACATTTTTCTTTAAAAAGACTGACTGTGTCCTTAAAAATACAGGAAAATATAGTGAGTGTGAATTTGTACATACCTCCTTGACCGAATTAAAAACAGGCAAGCCAAGATGAGTCTTTCCACCTTTTCCTGGGGAAACACCTCCAACCAACTGGGAGCCATAGTCCAAAGACTGCTGACTGTGAAATGTTCCCTGTGAGAAGAAAAGGCAGTGATAACATTAGCATTCATCTAAGCAAAATTAGTTTAATAAGATTCATCTGCAGATGGATATTCTCCAATATTGTTGAATATTTTATTTTCACTCACTTCTTGACTATTAAAAGTTTAATTCAAAATAAAAAACAGATATTAAGAAGCTAATGGAGAGCGCAACACAAAAATCCCTTATGACGTGGAAAATTATTGGTCCCGAGTTTCCCTCACCCAGACACGGGTCACCGGGGGCCCCCCTTTTAGAACCAGGCCTGGTGGCGGGGCACAATGAAGAGCGCCTGGTGGCCGAGCCTTTGGGGTCCAGGAGTTGCTGATGGTGAGAGGCAACGGGCAGGGGTGACAATTCTTGTGGGCCCCAGCTCAGTGGCTGTACGTTGGAGTTCACCCCGGTGAGCGAGAGGGTAGCCGCCCTCTGCCTTTGAGTGGGGGGACGGATCTTGACCGTTCTTTGTGCCTATGGCCCAAACAGCAGTTCAGCATATCCACCCTTTTTGAGTCCTTAAAGGGAGTAGAACCCCCAGAGAGTGCTCTCTCTGGGGGTTCCTTCGTCCTCCTAGGTGACCTCAACGCTTACGTTTGCAGCGACAGTGAGACCTGGAGAGGCGTAATCGGGAAAAATGGCCTCCTGATCTAAAACTGAGTGGTGTTTTGTTGTTGGACTTCTGTGCTCACAACAGGATGTCAATAACAAACACTATGTTTAGGCATAAAGGTGTCCATTTGTGTACTTGGCACCAGGACACCTTAGGCCACAGTATGATGATCGAATTTGTGGTCATGTCATCGGATGTGCGGTCACTTGTCCTGGACACTCGGGTGAAGACAGGGGCGGAGCTGTCAACCGATCACCACCTGGTGATGAGTTGGCTCCTAGGGTGGGTGAGGATGCCGGTCAGACCCTGCAGGCCCAAACGTATTGAGAGGGTCTGCTAAGAATGCCTGGCAAAGTCACCTGTCAGAAGGATTTTTAACTCTCACTTCCGGGAGAACTTCGACCATGTCCTGGGGGAGGTGGGGGATATTGAGTAAAAATGGGCCATGTTCATTCTTGAGGCAAGGGGGGTCGGTGCCTGTCGTGGTGGCAATTTTGTTCATTACTTTTATGGACAGAACTTCTAGGCAGTCATGGTGTTGAGGGGCTCCAGTGTGATGACCTCAGTATTGGGTCTCTGCTTTTTGCAGATGATGAGGTACTGTTGGCTTCATTGGTCTGCGACTCTTGCTAGATCGATTCACAGCCGAGTGTGAAGTGGCCAGGATGAGAATCAGCACCTCCAAATCTGAGGCCATGGTTCTCAGCTGAAAAAAGGTGGAGTGCCTTCTCCGGGTTGGAGAGGAGATGTCGCCCTAAGTGGAGGAATTGAAAAACCTTGGGTTCTTGTTCATGAGTGAGGAAAGAATGGAGCGGGAGATCAATTTTGAACAGTTAAAAAAACCAGTCAAAGTTAGTGTAAAATAGAATCGAATAGGATAGCACCTTATTGTCACTGCAACATGTAACATGCACAGTGAAATTCAAAAACTGTCAGACAGTTAGTGCATCATAATAACGATAAAAAATGCTAAAACTACAAGAATAAACAACAATAAAAGAAAACAATAAAAAAGGTACTGAGGTTTACTGTGTCATTTTCATTATAGCACACTCCAATCACTGTGTTTGAGGTTGTTGGTTTTTTGTTTGTTTGTTTGTTTTTTTGTGACCCAGGGGAAAAGTGCCCTTTACAATGCTATGTGCTCTTGTGATGCCGCAAGCATTGTGCCAGAGTCCAGTAAGAGGAGAGGGGAAATGACGATTTTCTGGGCCGTGTTAATGCCCCTCTGTCTGTGCACAGGAAATACCCTAGCAAACTTTCAGATCTGAAGCGGTTTTGCAAAGAGTGGACAAAGACTGCTCCAACATGATGCGCCACACTGGTGCTGCGACAAAGTAGTAGTTTCAGAGAGTGCATATTTATGCAGGCTTTTTATTTTAAGTTTTTTTTATTTTTATTTTTGAGCCAGAGTGCAGAGGGCCCAAAACTAAGTCTGGAATTCATCACCCCCCCCATCAAAGCACTCATGGATGATCTGACAATAACAGTAACTTCAGTCCCAGGGTGCAGATGGATCCTCCAGGGATTGGACAGGCTTATCACTTGTGCCTGCATGCACTTCAAGCCAGAAAAATTCAGATGTCTAGTCCTGGAGGCAGGGAAGATGGGCAACCCTGGGAGGCATCCAGATTCCATCAGTCACTGAAAAACCGGTGGGGAGCCTCGGTAAAACTTTGACTTTCCATCAAGGCAGCCAACAAAAAGCTGGGGTACTGGCTGACATCAGTTGACAAGTCAGGCCTTCAAGGAAATTTCAAGGCATGAGTGTACCAGCATTGTTTCCTGCCCAGGATACTGCTGCCATTCCTGGTGTATGAATTTACCATTTCCACCATGGAGTGCTTGAGAGGAGGGTCAGCAGCTGCCTTCGGCGCTGGCTGGAGCAACCTAGAAGTCCAAGCAGGATCATTCTCTATGGCAACAACAAGCTGTCACTCCCCATCGAGAGAGAGAGAGAGGGGAACTCATGGTGGGCGAAGCAAGGGGAGTTCTGTAGTATAGGTAGTGCAAGGACCCAAAGGTTGCTCCAGCATCGAGGTGAGGACTGGCAGAAGGTGAAGGGCTCAGGAAGCAGTGGACCAGGCAGAAGCACAGCTGCTTCACAAAGGGCTTGTGGGAGCCCTCATGCAGGCCTGAGAAGGAGGCATCAAGACACTTGGACTAGGTGGGAAGAGGCCATGGACTGGAAGATCTTGTGAGTCCATCAGCTCCGCCATCAACTACAGTAAGCGCCTCCCCTCACCAGGTTGCGGAGTAAGATTTGTTAGGGCTGGAGAACAACCCCCTTCCCAACCAAAGGCCCAACCAGGTCTCCTCGCAACAGCAAGGAACTGGCAGCTAAGGGTGGACCTGGGGAAACAATTGAAGTTCCCACTGAACATCGTGGAAAACCAACCTGAGGCCAGACCCTTGTTCTACACTCTGAGTCATCCAAGCAAGTTATCTTACTGGAGCTGACTGGGCCCTGGAAGGAGAGAATGGAGGAAGCGTATGAAAGGAAGAGGGAGAAGTATGCTGAGCTAGAGGAGGATTGCCGCAGACTAGGGTGGCGCAGCAGATGCCTGCCTATAGAGGTTGGGGGAAGGGGCGTTGCAGGGAAGTCACTCTGCAAGGCCTTTAGCCTCCTGGGCATCACAGGCATGCGCAGGAGGAGAGCCATCTGCGCAGCCTCAGAGGCTGCAGAGAGAGCGCCCAGATAGCTGTGGATCCAGCGGGACAAGCCGTGGACGAGCATTTCTTGGACACAGGCTGGAAACTGATCACTCCCAGTCGGGTCGCCTGGGTGAGGGGGTCTGATGTTGAAAGACCCGAAACCCCCTATGACCCCAGGTACTATCACTGACGATGTGTCCAAGATCTGCAGCAATAGGTGTATTTAGTAATCATAAAAATATATAGAGCATATATTTAGTCTTATTTGGAGGATATTTTAAATTAGGGTTAGGGTTAAAAATTTAAAACTGTTTGATTCCATTTTTGGGGTTCATGTTTTAAGACAGAAAATGATTTAAGTATTTTTCCCTCCTTACCTTTATAAATAAACGAATAAAATTTCACACACAAAACTCATTTTCCAACACAAGTATTAAAGAACTGGAATGTAGACGCAGACACAACAAGAGGTTTTTTTCCCCCAGTAATATTACTTTTGAGGAGCTACAAATTAGCAAATTCTAAACTGGAGAAAAACAATAATACTCGAAAAATAGAGGTGCAAACCTGCTTTCCTGTGAACCCTTGACAGATGACCTTTGTGCTCCTGTTGATGCAGAGGTTTTTTCGAGTTGCAGTATAACAGTGCCTGACTCCACTCTGCTGGACTGAACAACAACAAATTTATTTTCATGAGGTGTACATAAACCCACAGGTCTCTGTTAATATTCAATGAAATGAGGTAAAATAAATTTTTGATTAGTTATCACAGAGTATGTAAATACAGAAAGACAATCTAAAGATGCAATAAATCTTCTTTTTAAATGGACAAATATATCACTTTTATCTCTTAACATCCTACTGTATTTTAACAACAATATTCAATATCAATATTTCTGCATAAACTTGAAAAATTAAAAGCAAATAAGCAAGCAAAGTAAGCACCTTTAACAGAAAGAATTGCAATGTGTTTCAAAATAAAGTCCATAAAATACATAAAAGAGGTCAGAGCAAAATACAATAAATGGAACCCTGCTGATCAATCCGTTGGCGATTAAGGGCTAAAATAAACGCGTATGTGAACACAGCTGTAGCTATCATGCCTTTTCAATCTGAGCGTAAATGCAAAAATGGGGATTTTAGTGAGGAACTTAATGGGCATCCTCCTGATGGAAATCTGGTCTGTTGTAAAGAGATACAGTTTCCCATTCTAGCGGCTCAAAGTAAACAAAAAGTTGTTACTAATTTTATCACTATTATGGTATTACTGCAATTTGGGTCCTAAATGCTGATAAAATTGCTGATAAAAACATTCAAAGTCATAAAGAGAGAAGTGCTGAGAACAGAGAAATACACTTTTTTGAGTTCATCCGCAAGCATTTTCTTCCCTTTTCCTGTTATTTTAATTGCCTGGAAAACTGTGCAGGTTAATGCAAATAATGTAACAATACTATCTTTGTTGCCTTTTAAGGCAAAATGCACCCAGAAGCAGCACAGTGTGTTATTTTGACTTGATGTAGAAAGTTAGTCACAAGAGAAAACGTGCTTGGCTTTAACTGCAGCAGATCTTCTTGACCATGTCTACATGCCTAAAAGCAATGAGTTGCTGCCATGTGTTTGGATGATTAGAAATTTGTGGTAACCAGCAGTTAGACAGAAGTGCCTAATAAAGTAGCCGATGAGTGTATATACACACACATATATTTACATACACATATAAATAAATGTTACACTACTGAAAGCCAGTTATATGTGTCACACTCTCTAATAGGGAGGGGGTTGTTCTCCAGCCCGAACAAATGTTACTCCGCAACCACGTGGGGGGAGTCGCTTACTGTAGTCAATGGCGGAACTGATCGTCTCAGCGATTGCCTTCAGCACCCAGTCATTGCAGCAGCGATAGCGACCCTCTCTGAGTGCTTTTGGACAGCTGCTGAGGATGTGCTCCAAGGTACCCCTCCCTTGGCACAAGGGGTTTCTACCTTGCCCCACAGGAAGAGGTTTGATGGGCAGCGCAAGACGTTGTATACGGACTGGATGAGAAATCTAATGCGCGGGGGCTCAGCCCTCCACAACTCTGGTCACGAAATCTTCATGTCCATGGTCTCTTTTCACCTAGTCCAAGCGCCTTGATGCCTCAACCCCACCCACTGACTAGCCTGCTGCTCATCGATATCAGCCTTTCACTTCTAGATGGACCTGGTCCCGCTTTCCTTGCCCCTGAGCCTGCTGAGGTGGGTAGTCAGTATTGTTCCCAGCCAGTCGCCACGGCTCCCACAAGCTCTTTGTGGTGCAGCCGTGCTTCTGCCTGGTCCACTGCTTCCTGGGCCCTCCACCTTCTGCCAGTTCACGCTCTCAATGGCCGCTAGAGCAACCTTGGGGTTCTTGGACTCCCTGTACTGGAAAACTTCCCTCGCTCTGGCTACCATGTATTCCTCTGTCTGGCTGCTGAAGGGGAGTGTCAGCTTGTTGATGTTGCCGTAAAGGGCGTTGCTGCTTAGACTTCTAGGTAGTCCCAGCCAACGCCTGAGACAGCTGCTGACCCTCCTCTCAAGCCCTTCCACGGTGGAAAGCAGAAATTCGTACACCAGCAGTGGCCACAGTATCCTAGACAGGATACCATGCTGGTATATCCATGCCTTGAATTCCCCTGGAAGGCCTGA
This sequence comes from Tetraodon nigroviridis, assembly GCA_000180735.1. Classification (NCBI taxonomy): domain Eukaryota; kingdom Metazoa; phylum Chordata; class Actinopteri; order Tetraodontiformes; family Tetraodontidae; genus Tetraodon; species Tetraodon nigroviridis. The sequence goes on along the minus strand of CAAE01007115.1, from coordinate 14,382 downwards.
CTTATCAACCGATGTCAGCCAGTGCCCCAGCTGGTCATCGGTTTCCCTGATGGAAGTGGCATCTTTTAAGGAGCCATCAAAAGTTTTACTGAGGCTCTTCACTGGTTTCTCGGAGACTGATGGAATCTGGATGCCTTCCAGGGAGAAGCAGAAGCGGTCGGTCACCTTCCCTGCCTTCAGGACTAAAGACCTAGATTTTCCAGGTTTAAAGCGCATGCGGGCCCAAAGCCATAAGCCTCTCCAAACCCTGGAGGATCCATCTGCACCCTGGAACTGATGTTGTTACTGTCAGATCATCCATGAATGCTCTGATGGGGGGACGGATGCCAGACTTGGTTTTGGGCCCTCTGCACTTTGGCTCAGCCAGCTTGTCTAGCATGTTCATAGCCAGGGCAAATATTATCACTGAGATGGTACATCCAGTGTAGAGAAGATGCAGAGTGGGTTGCTAGCCCTTCCTGGCCCAGTGGCTGTCTTTCCGTTGTCTCTCCAAGCTGTCACCACTCTATTCGTGGTTGTCAACCCAGTCTGTTCCTGGACGTCCCTGGCTTAGCCAGAGCAACTTGATTACTAAATACACCTAGTGATGCAGGTCTTAGACACATCGTCAGTGATAGTACATAAATAGTACTAAATAGTAGTGATGGGTGTGATGACACTGAAACCTCGGCACATGCGCCGAGCAAAGCAGGCGAAACCCTGTGTCGGTGCGCGTATCGCTTTAAGGAAAACCACGTGACCGATACAGTTCCAGTTTGGTTGTATCGTGCCAAATTGTATTTATAAATGAGAAAATGTATCAATACGTTCGTGGGTTTTGTTGGATGGAGATATTTTGTGTTTTTTGCTTTGCATTGGTTTTTGGCGTGTCTTTGGATACCATGGATCAATCAAGGAAGAGGAAGTTTTCTCCCATGTGGGATCATTTTGATCTTATCACAGAGAATAAGGTAAATTACTTTTCTGTTCCTGTTTCGACAGTTGATCATTTTTCTTTCGGGTTATTCCAATTACTTTCTGAAGGATATTTGAATTAGTTCACATGGATTAACTTTTATTTCTATTGTAGGTAAAATGTAGGATTTGCTCCCAGGAGCTGTCTTACATTAACTGAAGCACTTCCACAATGCTGAGGCATTATCGCGCCTGGCATGAGAAGGAAGAACAGGTTAACAGTCCCGTGATCAACACTGGTGCTTCCAGAAAGCAGGCGATTGATGAGGCTATTGTGAACATGATCATTAAAGACTGTCAGCCGCTCAGCCTTGTGGAAGACAAGGGGTTCAAAGAGCTGCTCCAGCTCCTTGAGGCCTCATATGTTCTGCCAAGCAGAAAGGTACATGAAAACAAACTGATGAACCATTGTTTTACATGTACAAGAATGTTATGTGCTTTCATTCATTAATCTACTCTACTTGTGTTTTCAATTTTAGGCTATAAAGACCATGATTAACCAGAAGTATGAGGAGAAAAAGGAGCAAGTTAAAAAAGAACTGCAGAGTACAGCTGCAGTTAGCCTAACAGCCGACATGTGGACATGGAGGCTTACCTGGCTGTGACCTGTCACTACATCAACAGTGATGAACCACATACTGTGCACATCAGTGTTGGGAGTGGAACACTTCCCTCAGCAGCACACTGTTGAAAATATGGCCCAAGGCACAAAGAAACTTAATGGAGGAGTGGGCCATAGCAGAGAAAGTGACATGTCTGATCACAGATGCGGCTGCAAACATGATTGCATTGTGATTAGAAAGCTCCAAATCAGGCCCACGGTTTGCATAGCGCATACATTAAATTTAATAGTTCGAAAATCATGTGACCAAATTGAGGCACTCACTGACATACGCAATAAAACAAGGCAGATCGTGACGTACTTCAGAACCAGTACTACAGCCAAAGAGAAGCTGGCACAAGTCCAGCTAGAGATGGGAGGACCAGTGAAGAAACTAATGAATGAGGTGTCGACTAGATGGAACAGCACGTATTTAATGTTGAAACGCACGGCAGAGCAGAAGGAGTCGGTGTTGGTATCCCTGGCCTCTTTACAAAGTGATATACCTCAGCTTACTACATATGATTACAAAATCATAGAGACGACACTCCGTGTACTTGCTCCATTTAACCAAGCGACAGTGGAGCTGTCTGAGGAAAAAAGAGTGTCTGGATCAAAGGTAATCCCAATGCTTAAAATGTGGCACCACTCACTGCAACGCAATGCATCGAATATAACCACTGAAATCACAATTAATCTTGTGGACAACCTCAAACGAAGACTGCTAGAAACTCTGTGCAACCTGGAGTCATTAAGTGTAAAGACATTATCAACACTGCCGGACCCTCGATTCAAAACAATGGCATTCTTCAGTGCGTCAAAAGCCAATGATGCTGTTAAAAGACTGAAATCAGAGTGTGCCGCAGAAATAAGAACTACTGTGCCAACACAAATGGAAGATGCCGAAGCTGGACCTTCATCTCAACCATCTGCTCCCAGTTCAGGTATGTCATGATTGTTAATTGTGTTTTATGTGTATTGTAATGTTCTTGCAAATCACTCCATTTGATTACAATGAATTAGTAACGCAGATGCATTTTATTTTTTCCTCAGAAGACAACCTGTGGCATCTGCTGGACATGGACGTCAAGAAAAGCAGAGCCAATTCAAATGTCACCACCGATGCCATTGTTGAGGTGCAAAGATACATCTCAGAGGCGAACACACCAAGGTCGCAGGATCCACTGCAGTACTGGCAGACACAGAGACTACATTACCCGAATTTGTACAAACTGGCGACGAAATTTCTATGTACGCCATCATCATCAGTGCCCTGTGAAAGGGTGTTTTCTAAAGCGGGAGAAATAGTTTCGAAACGGCGCAATCGCCTCGGCACGAACATGTTAAAACAGCTGATGTTTTTGAATAAAAACGCGTGAATGAACAGTCTGTTTCCCATCTTTATTGAAGTTGCCTGCAATGACTTTTTCAATCCAACAGATGTCGCCACTAAGTGATACAGTTTCAATAGTGTCGACACAGTTTGGGAAATGTGCCACACACACACACAATGAGGTCTCATCTGCCCATCACTACTATTTTGCACTGTTAAATCCTTAACATGTTGAACACTTTCATTTTAAAATCATTTTGAAGGAGTCATGGTAATTGTACATTTTCATGCTATTTAATAAATGAGTAACTTGTGTTACAATCATTTGTGTTAATGTGTTTTAATGGTAATACATAGCAATAATACATTTTAAATCCTAGTATTTTAATACACAAAATACAATAAAAATGAGTTACTTGTTGCAAAAATGTCAGAGTTTTTGTTACTAAAATATGTATTTGTACTGTAAACATATAAATTTGGAGTTTTGTGAACATAACAAAAAAGTGTTAAATGTAACTAACATTTTTGCGTACGACAAAACTAAAATAAAATATAACTTAAAAGTTTCGATGTAATCAGTTTCAAAAAGAATGTTTGAGTATTATTAACTTGTCGGGTTTTACAGTGCAGTAGGGGTGCTGAGACGCAGCATAAAAGAGAGAAGAACTGAAACAAATATAATATAAGGGGTAGAAAGATATTGTGGAGAAAGAATATTTTTCGTCTGTCATTTCATTTTTTTGGTTTCCTCAACCCGAAAACGTGGCGGACCTTTTTAAAGATGGACTTGTGGGGCTCTGGAGACGTCTGGGGGTCGGCGCGCTGGCTGGCCTTTCTCTGGCCTTTCTGGCTGTGCTCCTTCTTCTCTGCCAGGGGCTCCAGGCCGGCCCTCCTGTCCCGCGGGACGTCGTCTCCGACGCGTCTCTTCTTCTCCTTGCTCTGGGGCGTGTTGGTCTGGTTCCCGTCCTCGGACCCGCCCGTCCTGCTCCGGCTCCTGCTTTCGTAGCTCTGGCTCAGGTTCCTGTTGGAGAGCATCTCCATGCCGCTCAGGCCCCTGCTGAAAAGGCCTGGACTTGGTGGACTGGAGAGCACACCTTGGAGTTCCTGCGGGAACTGTCCATCTGGTGCTTGAAGGTGTTCAGGTCTTTCTGACTGGGTTGGAGGTCCAGCGGGACCTGGAGGCTGGACTGGCCCCTCCCACCTGTTTCCAGGGCTCTCCGGAGGTCACGCTGAAGGATGTCGTTCTGTTGTCTGTAGTTCTCCAGCTTGTCCTTCCACGGTCTGGAGCTCGCTCTCGTAGGCAGCCTTGGCCTTCCGCGCCTCCTGTTTGCTCAGCTCCGACTGCTCCTTGAGAGCCTTCTGGAGGTCCTTCTGGTGGACTTGCTGGAGACTCTCCAGCTGCTGTTGGACGCTGTGGAGCTGAGCTTTGTGCTTCTGAATCTCGTCGGCACAGGAAACCTTGACCTTGTCCAGTTCTTCCTGGATAGCCTTGTTCTTCATCCTCTCCTGCTGGAGCCCCGCTTCCAGCAGCAGCTTCGAGCGCTCCTTCTGGTAGAACGCCTGGGGCTTTTCTTCCCAGAGAAGCTTCGACTTGTCGGTCTCCACGTGGGGCTCAGCTGCAGAGGCCTTCCTGCCTCTGGAGCTTTCTCGCGGCTCCGTGTGCTTGGACACGTTTGGCTCTGGAGGGTCGGCGCTGGCGTCACGGCGCTTCTGGAGGTGACCTGTGTGGGCTGCCTCACCGCTGGGCTCCTCGTCCCCAGACTGGCCGTCGCTTGGCTGCTCTTGGGCTTCCTTCATCATCTGTAACAATCTCTCCATGTCGTTTCTGCAGTCTAGAATCTGCTGGTGGAGTCGTTCAGAGTCCTCAGCGACAAATCGAATCTCCGTTTCCAGTTCGATGTGGTCGTTTAGCACCTCCCAGACCCTTTCCCAGCCGCTGTCCTCCGAGTCAGAAGAACTGTCCCATTGGTCCAAACTCAGCTCGACTTCCTCGGTCAGCTTATCGATCGACAGCAGGAGGTCGTCGTCCTCCCCCTGAAACGTGTCCATTTCCTTGGCTTGTCTCGTCGCGCCTTTTGAAATCCACTTCTGCATTCTGGCTGAGGTCATCAAGGCTCTCGGTCACACTAGTTGCTCAATCATTTGTCATTTAAAAGTGATTCAACCCAACTACAGGTCAGCAACTTTGTGGCCTCTCATGTGCTTTGATCTGAAAGGGAAGGCGCAGGACAAAAAAAAAACCTTTGACGTCAAAGGCTTT
>CAAE01007114.1:7500-32733 GCA_000180735.1 Tetraodon nigroviridis | reverse complement strand
TTCACCAGCTTCAGCCAGCAGACACTGGCAGCTGGGACGCGCGTGTGTGTGTGTGTGTGTGTGTGTGTGTGTGTGTCAGTCAGGCCTGACAGTGTGTTAGACTAGGAACAGTCGGACAGGAGGTCACTAAAGAGCAGCACTTTGTCTGAATCTACCTGGATATGAGGAAAAAAACTAAAAAACAGTCAGTCAAGGGTCTGGTCCTGGAAACAACACGAGGGGGCGGATCCGTCCCCCGTCAGCTGGTCTGGGCGGACCAATGGGAGGGCAGCGGCGCCCTGCTCCGGGGCCAGAGCGCGCAGTCAGGAGCCAGTGTGGGACTGGGTTAACAGTACTGGATCAGCGCGCACGGACGCGCGCACGCCTGCGTGTGTGTGCGTGTATGTGTGTGTGGTCAGTGTGTGACAACTTCAGGCCTCCCTGCTCTTTCCACCGGCACCGATATGCGAGAACTAAAGGGCTGTTCTAGGCAGAACAGAAGAACTCCGATACCCACAATCCCCCCGCAGCAGTCACTCAGTCAGTCAGTCAGACAGGCGACAACGTCCGTCCACCCGCCCCCCCCGCGCCCCCCGCAGGAGGCGCTGCCAGAGGGGCCCCCAGCAAGAAGCACAACACAAAATAAGGATCTGACAGCTGAAAGCAGCAATGAGATCATAATAACAATAATAACAACAGTAATAACAGAACAGGGCGCTGGGAGGAAGGAGGCTGAGCGGAGAGGCCTTTCCCTGACTACGCCGTGATGCGCCTCCACCTCTCCGAGCGCCACAAACTGGCCAAACAGAAAGCAGAACGGGTGGGCGGGGCCTCTGGGGTGGAGGTGTGTAAACATGGTGGGGGGAGGAGCCAGCAGCCAGGAAGAGCTCAAGGCTGCTAACTTCAGTCACTCTTGTCCTTCAGTGAAGTCGCTGCTTCCTCCTCCTCCTCTTCCTCCTCCTGCTGCTGCTGCTGCTGCTGCTGCTCCTCGTCCACAGCCCCCCCAGCCTCCACCTCCTCCTCCTTCTCCTCCCTCTCCTCCCCCAAGTCACTCTCTGCGGCTGCCTCCGCCTCCGCCGTGCTGCCCTTTGTCTCCGGGTGTCTGGTAGCATTGGCGGCGGCCATGTTGCCCGCCAGCGCCCCCGCCATGGCGCTCTGCAGCTCGGCCAGCGTGCTGGGGGTGGGGAAGCCGGGCAGGCTGAGCCCCCCCAGCCCGGGCGGGAGGAACATGGAGGGGTAGAGGAGGCCGGGCGCCATGGTGGACAGCAGGAAGGGGTTGAAGGCCAGCGAGTTGGCAGACATGCCCGCGGCGGCTAGCAGGGCCGCCGCGTCGCCGTTGACGGAGGCTTCCGCCGCTGCGTCGGGCGGCGCCCCCGGAGGCTGGGCGCCGCCTTCTCCTTCTCGGCGCCTGCGTGCCCGTCCGCCTCCATCTTCTTCTTCTTGGCGTCCCTTCCGTCGGCCCCGCCTCCCTCTTCTGGCGCCCCGTGGCCGTCCTCGCCGTCCGCCGCGCCCTCCTCCTCCACGCTCCCGTTGGTGCTCCCTGACGAGGCGGGGACATCGGCGGGCGCGGCAGCTAAGCTCCCGCCCAGCAGCCCGCCCAGGCCAAACATGTTGGGCAGGGCGGCGGCCATGTTGGGCAGGCCCCCCATCCCAGGCAGCATGAGGGGCAGCATGGTGGCGGCGGCGGCGCTGGCGGCCGCCTGCTTGGGGTCGTTGGCAGCTGGGAACGCCATCAGACCGGCCGCCAGCTGGAAGGACTGGAGGCTCTGGAGGGAGGACAGGTCCATCCCTCCGAACAGACTGTTCAACAGCAGAGGGTTGATGCCTCCTGCGCGCACAAACACACACACACACACACACACACAGGAGTTACACATAAAATACAGTTTGAAACGTTGTTTGTAGGGTTGCAACAACTCATCAATCAACTCGATTAAATTGTTCAACTAGACCAAGTCCTCAAAAGTAAAGTGTGTGTGTGTGTGTGTGTGTGTGTGTGTGTGTGTGCGAGGACACTGACTGGCCCCCACCTGCAGACGAGGCAGCTGAAGCCAGCGAGGCCTGGGCCGCCTGAGCTGCTGCGGCGGCCTGAGCTGCTGCCGCCGCCTTGGCGATCTCGGACTTGGGCCGGCGGTCCGCGGCGCCGGACGCCCTCCTCTCTGACCACGGGGCCGGTCAGCAGCCGGTCAAACATGGCTTCGGGCAGGAAACCCTGGAAAGGCAGCTAGGTTAGCCACTGGGTTTCAGGAGGCAGTCACCACCACTCGGCCTTACTCACCGACTGCTTGACGATATCGGTCCAGTCGGGGGCAACCGAGAACTCCGGGTTGTCCAGTAACCACCTGGGAAGCTCCTTCATGGGTGGAGCCATGGCCCCGCCCATCTGAGGGTGAGAAGGAGGCGGTGAGCACCAACATGGCCCGGCAGTGTATTTGGGCCGGCGGGCGGCGCCGCGCTCACCTTGCGTCCGTTGCGCCTGTTGACCACGGGAACTCTCTCCTCGCCCGTGAGCGTGTTGATGTCGATCTTGTTGGGGTTCCGGCAGCGGTGGCGCTTCTGCTTGGGCTTGGAAAACTGCGACAGTAGCAGGTCGTCGCTCTTCTGCAGAGGACGGGAGCAGTCAGAGCACAGCTATAGCTATCAAACTAGCTTCAGGAAACAGCTGGGGGGCTAGGCTAGTAAGGGTTAGGGTAGCCAGGGCTAAGGTAGTCAGGGGAGTCAGGGCTAGGCTGGTTAAGGCTAGGGTAGTTAGGGTAGCTAAGGCTAGGGTAGTCAGGGCTAGGATAGTCCCGGTGCTGCACTGGGACGCTATGCTAGCTACGGCGGCGTGCGGGAGAACCCACTGGTGTGAATGCAGCCATGTCCACGGTGTAGCTGGGGTGCTGCCTCAGCCAGTCGCCCAGCTCCTTGCTGGACACGGCTGGCTCCTCCTCCTCCACCGCGCCGCTGCTTCGACTCTGCTCGGGCACAGCGAGGGACGCGTGCGACGCCTGGACGTCCTCCACAGCCGGGACCTTGGCGTCCTCCCCGTCGTCCTGGAGACAGACGGCCGATGATGACGCCGGGACGGGCTCGGGGAGGTGGAGGCGGCGCTGCTGCTACCTACCGCTGCGCCTGCTCTCTTGTTGGCCATGAAGAGGAGCTCCAGGCCCTCCACGTTTTTCCTGCGACCCCGTCTTCTCCTCATGGTGGGCAGGTCGGTGTCCAGCGCGCCGTTTCCTCGGTGGCTGAGGGACGGCGACTGCTGCAGCAGCTCCATCTGGGCTTTGAGGGACGGGCTGGTCACCAGGGAGCTGGGGAAGCTGCCCAGTGACGGGGAGGATTTTTGGTGGCGCTGCAAACCCTTGGACAGAGAAAGGAGCTTTAGTCTCCAGGGTTTGTCCAGGCAACAGAAAAACACGAGGGCAGCGTTAGGCTGGCGTGGACACCTTGGTCAGGTCCATAGCCTGGCTTTGGGACTCCATGGCAGCATGGCTCTCCCTCAGCTGAGCCACCATCTCCATCAGGTTCCGTCTCTTGGCTGCCCTCTCCGCCTCGATTTCAATCTTCCTCCTCCTCTTCCTCCTCTGTCGAGGCACCGTCAGGCTCAAAGCGTCCTCCTGCGGCACAAAGTCGCCCGGTGAGATTGGCTTCTCTAAGCTAGGGCTGAAACATCGAACAACGCCAGTAATTTGGTGGCTATTTGGAGGTCGACAAGAAAGATGTGTGGAAGCTTCATGTTCAGAGCAATGTTGGGGGCAAACGGCAAAGAATTTAGCATTAAAGAGAAAAGAAAAAGTTTCATGCATCTCCTGGTAGATGCAGTTAGCATGTTAGCAGCACACTTTTAGCAGTAATGAGCAGGAACCAGTGTGATCCTGACTGAAATAACCTAGCTAACACACCTTGATCCTGACAGAGTATCTGCTAGCTAACATACTTTGATCCTGAATAATAGTATTTGCTAGCTAACACACTTTGTTAAGAGCTCTGTGGAAAGGCTGGTTTGCTAACCATTGTGGAAGCTAATCTGCTAACTAGCATGCTGTGAAACTCAGCAGCTGTGGCCGCTGCTGAGCTGCGGCAGCTCTACTCCACGCTCAACCAACGCTAAGCTAACGCTTCAGAGACACTCACGTGCAGCTGGGGCGGGAGCGTTTTGTCCTCACTGGTGCTGTAGAGCGTGTTGATGCCGGCCATCACCCGTTCAGCTTGGCCCCGCCTCTGCAGGGGGGTCTCCCCCCCGGCGGGCCCCCCGGCGGCCCCCGCTGAGGCGTGTCCAGGCAGCAGGTTCCCGGGGAAGTCAAAGACGTAGCGCCTGTTGACGGGCCACTTGCCCTTCATGACGGCCTCGCAGATGTTGTCCATCCTGTTGATCATGACTCGGTCCTGAGGGGCGGGGGAGGGACGGGGGGGTTACCTGAGGGAGGATCCCGAGGGGGCGCCGGCTCCGGGCCTGCGGACTCACCTTTGGCCAGACGGAGAAGCCGTAGGTGCGCTCCTGCAGCACCTGGAGGGCCGCCGCCTCCGGCAGGTCGTCGGGGCAGAAGCCATCCCGGGTCTCGTTATGGGCTGTGGTGCTGACCGAGGCGATGCTCTCCTCGTCAAAGTTCTTCTGCTCTGCGCTCGCTGGAGGACGGCAGCAGGGAAACAGGTGTTCGGGGGGGGCGGAGCCATCAGCCTGCCACCAGGCAGGGGTGCTTACCTTCAGCCTGGGAGGACTTCTCCGATTTGTCGTCTTCATCAATCCTCTCCTCGTCCTCTTCCTCCTGCGTTTTCACTGTGTCCGCTGAGGTGGGGGACTTGGGGGAGTCGGGGGTGTCCCTGTCCTGAGGGGAGCCCTGCTCCGGGAGCTTGGGGGCCACCTCATCCTGCTCCCCGCAGGCCTGTGCAGGAGCCTCCTCCGTCCCAGCCGCCACGTCTGCGTCCACGGGGGCCTTGGCGGTCTCCTCCTCCGGCTCCTGGCTCTGCTTCTCTGTCTCGGCCCCGGCGGGACTTTCCTCGGCCTTCGCCGCTGGCGGAGAAGCGGCCGATGCGTCGTTCCCTCCCTCGGCTTCTCCCTCGTCCTCCTTTCCCTCCTCGGGAGGTCCGCTCTCACCCTGTGGAACGTCTTCCGTTTCCATTTTGACCTCTGACCCGGGTTCGTCCTCCTCGGCCTTCGCCTCCTCTTTCTCCCCCTGCTCCTCTTTGTGTGCAGCGGCGGCGGTGCTCGCCGGCTCCGCAGGGCCAAGGAGGGCGGTGGCGGCGCCCTCCGCCGCTCCCGGTCCGGCCCTGGGGGGCTCGCCCTGCCCGGCCGAGGAGGCGCCGGCACCCCGCTGGGCGCTGAAGCGCTGGTGAGCCTCCAGGAAGGACAAGGCGGGGTCGTTGAGGATGTGGTAGTCGGTGCGGCTCACGCCGTGCTTGGAGGCCCCCAGGAGGAGGTCGTGGTCGTGGCGGCCACACTCCCACCACTCCGGGAGGTCGGGGGACGGCTGGCACAGCTGGAGGCGCTCCGCCAGCAGCGGGTTGGGGAGGACCTGCTCTCGGATGCGGCGCAGGAGCTCGATGCGGTAGAGCGTGCGCGAGGCGCGCTCCTCCGTGATCGGGTCGATGATCAGAGTCGGGTCGGCCAGTTCTGAGGAGAGCCAGACGGGGAGGAGGGTGAGAACGGCGGAAGGTCGCTTCGCGGCTACGAGCCAGGCGTCTCCTCCCACTTACCCGTTTCGCTCTTGACCTGCATCCTGCACACCCGCTTGCACATGGCGATGAAGGAGTAGTAGTATTTCTCCAGGCTCTCGTCTGTTTTCTTGTCCAGGCGAGCAAAGGCCCGGAACTGGGACCAGTCGAACTTCTGCCGCTGGGTGTCAAAGACCACCCCGAAGGTGGACACCACCCGGTAGAAATCCGCCTCCTCGCGGCGAGTCCACCTGGCAGAAACACACACACACACACACACACCAATAAGAAAGGGGGCGGAGGGGGAAAAGGGTCCACCAGAGGAACCAAAAATAAACTGGGGTGTTTTCCATTGGGCTGGTTGGAGCCTCTGTTAGCTAAAGCAGCGCGGTGCGTTGACTAGCTCCACCTACCTCTGCCTCTTCTCCTTGTAGTACACGGCTCCGTCAGCCATCAGGGAGCCGGCGTTCATCACCTGGGAGGCCTCCGTCATGAACTGTCCACCTTTGGTGAAGTAGCCACCTCCTTTGGCCATATAAGGACTTCCCTCTGTCACAAAGAGCCCGCCAGCGTCCTGGATGTACGTCGTCGCCACTCCCGCATCTGTAACCATGGCAACGGGGGGAAGGAACTCCCTGCGCCGCCTCCTGCGTCCGTCAGGCCGGTTGAGGGCCTCCTGGCGGAGCTGCTCCCGGCGGTTGGAGCGCTGGTACGCCGTGATAAGGCGCCGCAGACGTGCGGTCAGCGCCGAGGCCCCCGGCCAATAGAGACGCTCGCTGGACCCCGAGACGGCGCCAGGCGCAGTCTGACTGTTTTCATCCGCTTTAGCTGTACCGGAGGACAGGAAGGAGGCTTAAGGAAGGCGGGATGGGGGAGCTGGAAGGAGCCGACGGGGCGACTCCGCCTCACCTTCCGGATCTCCCTCCAGGGCCTCATCCAGGGGCGAGTTGGTGAAGTCGTCCAGGTCGTCCTTGAAGGGCATCCGCAGCGGCTTGTACTCCGGGTCCTCGTCCTCACTGCGCAGGAGCAAAACAACACTCAGAGGCAGCAGCACACGTACGCACACATGCACACTGAGGAGGAGGAGAAGCGAGAACCGCCAACCCAAATGGTGAAAAAGTTTTCGCTAACCCTAACCCTAGCCCTGACTACCCTAGCCATGACTACCCTGACCACCCTAGCCCTGACTACCCTAGCCATGACTGCCCTAGCCATGACTACCCTGACTACCCTAGCCCTGACTACCCTAGCCATGACTGCCCTAGCCATGACTACCCTAAACCTACGACCCTAGCCCTGGCTACCCTAACGACCCTAGCCCTGGCTACCCTAAGGACCCTAGCCCTGGCTACCCTAACGACCCTAGTCCTGGCTACCCTTAGGACCCTAGCCCTGGCTACCCTAACGACCCTAGTCCTGGCTACCCTAAGGACCCTAGCCCTGGCTACCCTAACGACCCTAGTCCTGGCTACCCTTAGGACACTAGCCCTGGCTACCTTAACGACCCTAGCCCTGACTACCATAACGACCCTAGCCCTGGCTACCCTAACGACCCTAGCCCTGACTACCATAACGACCCTAGCCCTGGCTACCCTAAGGACCCTAGCCCTGGCTACCCTAATGACCCTGGCCCTGGCTACCCTAACGACCCTGGCCCTGGCTACCCTAAGGACCCTAGCCCTGGCTACCCTGAGGACCCTAGCCCTGACTACACTAACGACCCTAGCCCTGGCTGCCCTAAGGACCCTAGCCCTGGCTACCCTAACGACCCTAGCCCTGACTACCATAATGACCCTAGCCCTGCCTACCCTAAGGACCCTAGCCCTGGCTACCCTAACGACCCTGGCCCTGGCTACCCTAAGGACCCTAGCCCTGACTACCCTAACGACCCTAGCCCTGGCTACCCTAAGGACCCTAGCCCTGGCTACCCTAACGACCCTAGCCCTGACTACCCTAACGACCCTAGCCCTGGCTACCCTAACGACCCTAGCCCTGACTACCATAATGACCCTAGCCCCGGCTACCCTAAGGACCCTAGCCCCGGCTACCCTAACGACCCTGGCCCTGGCTACCCTAACGACCCTAGCCCTGACTACCCTAAGGACCCTAGCCCTGGCTACCCTAAGGACCCTAGCCCTGGCTACCCTAACGACCCTAGCCCATTCTTGGGTCATTTCCCAGCTGAGGGTTCCTGAGACGGTCTCTTGAGGACCTGGATCCAGCCGCCGGGGCCCCGTAGGGCCGGCGCTCTTACCCCTCCACGCCATCCGCCATCATGTCGGCGCCCCTCTGCTCAGCGGCGATGGCCTTGGCGTCCGGCATGCCCACCCTCTCCAGGAAGCAGAGGGCGGGGTCAGCGCGCATCGAGTTGTACTTCTCATAACCTGAAATGCAAAAAAAAAGGTGGAGAAAAAGAGGAAGCAGTTAGTGATCTCCTGAAAGCTTTAATGATCGGAGGTGTGTGTGTTTACGAGGACACTCGAAGACCGGCTTTCAGCCTGTGTGTGTGTGAAACATGTTTGTCCGTTGGAGGCGCTCAGGCGGAACAGATTAGAATGTGCAGATCCTACCGACGCCCATCAGGAGGGAGGGGGCGGTGGGAGCGAGGGAAAGGCGGAGGAACGGCTGAAGGAGGCAGCACGGCTTCAGCCCTCCGCTAGGGTTGGTTAGCAACCCTAGCGGAGGGCTGCTAACCCTCGGCTCTGTCCCGGACTCACTGGTGGCTGGCCTGAGGCAGGACTCCTTACCGTGCTTGAAGACACCGAGGAGCAGGGACTTGTCCGCCTCGCTGTCCCACCAGTCGACAGGGACCTCGGCGTGGAACGGCTGGGGGATCCAGATGTCCAACTCACTGTGGAGAGAGACAGGAGCCACGGAGGCCCTTTCTTACTGGTTGGCTCTGTCACACAGGGAGGCCAATACAGAGGAGGACTTTGCGCAGGGAACGGGGAGGGGAGATAGAGAGGAGGACAAGAACTGTGAAGACGGAGAGAGGAGTCGGGTGTGATGAAAGAAAATGTGAAAGGATGAAGGTAAAGGTGCAGAAGATGGAGGCTGACGACGGGATCAGGATGAAGACCTTCAGAGGGACAGCAGGAGGTGGACCAGAGGTGGGCAAACTGAGGCCCGGGGGCCACGTGTGGCCTGATGAACTGTTTAACCCGGCCAGCACAATCCTTCTCCACAAGCCAGATGAAGCAAACGGTCAAGACCCACCGTCAGCTAGCATGCTAGCATGAAAACACAGAATAAGGACGCGGAGGATGGACTTGTTCGTAGTTTCAGGCTGTAACCTTGATGACGCCGGACCGCTAAGCTCCGCCTCTGGCAGCTATCTGCCAACCGCCAGAGCAGATTCCATGTTTGAGCAGCAGAAATCAGCCCAAATCCTCCGTTATCCAACGGCCGCACAAAACGCTGCTCTGGAAGGGAGAAAGGCCACAATGGAGGCTGGGAAGCGGCGACAGGAGGAGAGACGGAGGCAGAGTCCTTATCTCCGCAAACAGCAGCACGCCGGCCTTGGCAGCACGCACGTGAGCGCGCGCCAAGACTGGCAAACTAAATCCCCCTGGCATATGTTGGCACGGCGGCGCCCCGTATGTTCACGTCTGGCATGCAGCGACACACGCACCCGCGCACACGCACACACAAGCCACGGAGAGGGGGATGGGAGGGAGTGATGGACATGAGACGAACGTGTTCCACATTATACATGCGCTCACATCTGGATGAAGGAGGGATGAGGGGACGAAGGTGCCGCGTGCAAATGAGGGGAGAGGAAAATGGACGGATGCAAAGTACGACAAAAGAAGGATTTACGACAAACACGACCACAAACGCCTCCAGGAGGAGCGCGTTAGCGCCCCGCTACTAATGGTAGCTCGGAAGAGGACCTGGGTGGGATTGTGCGGCAGCAAAGTGGGGCAAGGCGCGGCGGAGGCGCCGGCTCCCCCAGATAACGCCGCCTGTCAGAATGAGCGGAGCCCTGCCAAAGAGGGCAGGAGAACCGGCAGGAAGACACACCACTAATAATTCAGCAGCGCTCACAAGTGTCCAGCATGGCCGCTTCCAGGGCGCCGCCAACCCTCCCAGCGCCTGGCAGGAGGGAGGCGGCGCTCGTTTGAGAGGACGGGTTCCGCTAAAGCCATGGGTGACAAGGCTTCTGTGGCGGGCGTTCCCAGGGCTCACCCTGGGCCGTCCCACAGAGCCGGGGGGAGGAGGGCTGGTTGCCACGGCGACTAACCTGGAGTCGGCTCCCTCCAGGATGCGCTCCGCTTGATCCCCGATGACCTCCTGGTGCAGGTAATACAGCATCCGGACCCGCAGCAGCACCCTGCACAGCAAAGGTGTGAAAGTCAGCGTCATCAGGGCCCACAGAGGTGGCTGGGGCCACGCATCGGCCCCTGGCTCTGATCCGGCCCCAGGAGTCCAACGCTGCGGGGTTTATGGTTAGCATAAAAACACAAATGCGACGCCACTGCTGCTGCGATACCAGGACGTCAGACTCAGATTAAAAGCAATTTTATGCACATTTGTGGTGAAAATAAATCACTGAGGGTATTTACAATTATAAAAAATAAACCTGAATATAAAAATGTGGCAGGAGTCTGCTTTGGTATCCCTGCTACATGCTACCTGGTCTGTCTGACCTCCCTAACAACTGGCGCTCTAGACGAAGAGAACAACCGTGTGGTTGGGACCAAAGAGTCTGCAGACACGGTGGAAAGCTTCAGCGGGCAGACGTTAGCTCGTCATGCTGCTCTGTGCATGTGTGAGCGCATCACTGCCGCCCCAAAGTGCAGTTGTGTGAGTGTGTTGGCAGGCGGCATGTCCTCATCCATCAATGTGCCAGGCCTGATTAGCCATACAGCAGTGTGCTCCAGTCTAGCAGATGGCAACACATAATCAGCCCCCAAGAGTGTGTGTGTGTGTGTGTGTGTGTTGTGTGTGTGTGTGTGTGTGTGTGTGTGTGTGTGTGTGCATCTTTCACCCACTTCCAACAGGTCTGCCTGCCTAGCACCTTGGCTTGGGGCTTTGCCAGACACACACAAAGTTCTTCTCAAGAAATAGGAAAGAAAAAAAAGGGGGGGATTAAAATCTAGAGGAGGAGGGAGCAGGAAAGTGCGTCGCTCTAGGTTTTCTTTCCTTTTTACTGGTAAGTTCTTTCTAATCTGCCCTCATGGTTGCTCTAGTCCATAGCTGGCGGGGGGGCCAATCCATACTCGGGCTGTTCTGGGGGCTACCAACCACAGCAGGGGGGAAGGCCTTTTCTAGCGCTGGGACAGAAAACCCGGCTTGAAGGACTGGACCAGCCCTGGTCCAGCCGGATGCAGACGGGAGCTTCACCCGTCCTGCCCCCCTCCCCCTCCCCCCTCCCCCGAGCACTGAGGGTGCTGCGTGTGCAGCGTGCGGCTCCTACTTGTTGCAGTGGTGCTTCAGGTGCCTCTTGTAGCTGTCCTCCTGCAGTATGTGCTCTGGGTTGCAGTTGGCCAGCCAGTCGGCGCGCGGGACGTGCAGAGGCTGCGCTGGTGGCTTCCCCTTCTTGCCCTTCCTCCCCCGAGGGACTGGTGTGGACAGGCCTGGACGCGAGGACACGTGGGACAGATGAGGGGCGGGTTCGGAACCCAGAGCTCCGCTGGGTGGGCGTAGCTTTACCGGAGTGGTTGGTCAGCGTCTTGGTGCTCCCGTCCTCGCTGGGGGTGATCAGGTCCCAGATGAAGCTCTTGATGTTCTCGTCGCCGCGGTAATGCAGCAAGCAGTAGGCCAGGAGCGCGCGGCAGATGGTCTCCACGTCGCTCTCCTTCATGGGCCGCTTGAAACGGCCGTGAGCCAGGATGTCGCTCCACCTGCCCCAGCTGCAGACGGAGAGACGGAGAGACGCACCTGTCGTTAGCACGTTAGCACGTGGGACCCGATACCGCCAAACACACACACACACACACACACACACAGAGGCCCAGCTTCTCCTGCTCCTGATCCTGATCCTCACTGGAGCGTGTGAAGCTGCCTGGACGCGGACGGACGAGTGGCAGAGATGCATGATGGGAAAGGACAGCAGGGCTGAGCCGAGGGGACAGAGGGGACAGGCCAGTCAGACGATGTGTTTTTGTGTCCTATAGCTGCAGGCCACGAGGCTAGACCGCAACAATAACAACGCCTCATCTCCCCAGTCTCACACTCACTCACTCACACACTCACTCACTCACACTCACTCACACACACACACACAGTTGCAACAAATCAGGCATGAAAATAGCCGGGCTGGCCCAATAATCCTGTGTGCGGCGAGCGTGTCGGCGCGGCGCTCTAAATGGCCCGTCTACTCTACCTCCATCAGCCCTCCTCTTCTCATTTAAAGCAAACCTGCAGATTCCTCCACATGGAGCCGTTTCTGCACCAAACGGAGAACGGAACCGCTCCCAGGAGGTCTTTCCTCCCTGTTGTCGTGGGGATGTTCCACTTTTGCCCATGTGACCATTAACAGCCCCTCCTCCTGGTGTGAACGCTCTTCGTCCCACACAACAGTGGTGTTTGCTAGGAGGCGGCCGGACGCCGGCGGGAGGTGGAGACTGACCCGTAGACCAGGAGGTTCTTCTCCACCCTGAAGCACTCGGAGCGGGGGTAGCCCTGGGCCTTGTCCTGGGGCCTTCGGGGCTTGGAGGCGGGTCTGCTGGGCTCGTCGTCGTCGCTCTCCAGCTCCGAGAACTCCAGCATCTCGTCCTCTTTGACGCTGCTGTAGTGGCGCGTCTGCTTCCTCACTCTGGGCGTGTCGATGACCAGTGTGTTCTGCGGACAGAGGACAGCGCGTCAGACGTGACAGCCACCTGGGTTGGGAAGACGGCGATAACGAGCCAGCACCCAGAGGTGCGATCACGCCCTGAACGCCTGTTCCATCCGAAAATCGAAATAGCTGCATGTCCAGAACCGTTTCTGGCTTTTAGCCGTTAGCAAACTCTTGGGGGAGGGGTGTGTGTTGCAGCGCAAAGCGCTGGAATTAGGCGTTGCGGTAGAGAGTCAGCGCCACGCCAGACGTGCAGCTAACGCAGCTAATCAATCACGGTGGCACGCCGACGCCCTCGTGGTGACGGCAGAGGTGCAACGCGCGCATCTGTTAGTGTGTTTTACTCCGTGATACCTCTGTACCCTCCAGGCATCTGTGCTCCCTTAAGTGGCACTAAGCTGCTTAGCCGGCTACTTACACAAACACACACCCTTGCTCTGCTACCTTTGTAAGGACTTTTCCAGACATTTCCCCCAGGCCTCCACACACACCCCGGCTCTGACCCCCAAACCTGCAGCTCAAGTTGGCGTCTTTGCAGCTAAAATGCCTTTTTTATCCTCCGCGTGTAGCACGTACACGAGTTTACAGACGCAGGCAGGTTCTCGGCACTGGAGACCAACATTTCCTCCAATCTGGAGAACGTTTGGGCACTCAAGGGTTAATATCGACCCCAGTTGGGAGCAATCAAGTCCAGGAATTGGCAAAACCAACAACCAAGACAAGAGCTTTGCGCTGCTTAGGGAACCGGGTGGATAAGGAGTTTAAGTTGGGTACCCGTCCGTTGATGGCGTCCAGGTCCAGCTCAGCCTTCTTGGCCCACTTCTGCCAGAAGTCCGGGTCCTCCAGGGAGATGTCCGTGCGGTTCCCGGTGGCCACGAAGCTGGCCTGCGGACACAAGTGCTGACAGCTCATGGCCGCGGCGACAGCAGGAAGCAGCGCCGACGGGCTGGGCGGGCGCAGCAGTTTACCTTGGCGAAGGTGGAACCCTTGCCCTCGGACTCGATGGTGATGGTGTGGGTCCGCCGCTGCAGGATCTGGTCGATGTCCTCCTCGCAGAACTTGGAGCCCTCGTCTTCCTCGTCCATCAGGGCTCCGTATGCTCCCTTCCTCAGGAGGTCCTCGATCTCCTTCTTGGAGAGCTGCTGAACCCCGCTGTTGGCGTTCTCCCGTCCGCTCATGCTCTGCAGCACAGCCTTGTCCAGGCCCAGCTTCAGGCTGGCCTTGTCAAACATCTCCCTCTCGTAGCTGTTCCTGGTGATCAGCCGGTAAATCTTCACCGCCTTGGACTGGCCGATACGGTGGCACCGCGCCTGGGCCTGGACGACAAGGAAGACCAGCGGATGAGTGGGTTCGGGCATGAAGCCACAGGGTGAGGCTGGAAGGAGCTCCGCCCGCCTGGACGGGACTCAACCGCCTTCTGAGGCAGAGGCGGGCAAACTGAGGCCCACGGGCGGGCCGGTGAACTCTTCAATCCGGCCCGCGTTGGCTCCTCTTTTTGGCGGGCTTGGTCCAGGAGACCAACTTCCCCCTTCCCAAAGATCTACCCCCAGCGTGGCCCCTTCAGGCTAGGTATTTGCCCACGGTCTGCCTCGAAAGCCTAGCGTGATGGCTACCTGGAGATCATTCTGAGGGTTCCAGTCCGAGTCAAAAATGATGCAGGTGTCTGCTGCCGTCAGGTTGATGCCCAGGCCTCCGGCTCTCGTGCACAGAAGGAAGACGAAGCGGTCCGAGTCGGGCCTGGAGAAGCGGTCGATGGCGGCCTGTCGCAGGTTCCCGCGGACCCTGCCGTCGATGCGCTCATAGGGGTACCTGGACGTGGAAGGAGCAGACATTGGTACACGCCATGGGGCTGCTCCTGGCGCTCCTCTGGGCCTCCGCCTACCGTTTGTTGATGAGGTAGTCCTCCAGGATGTCCAAACAGCGCACCATCTGGCTGAAGACCAGGACTCGGTGTCCGCCGGCCTTCAGCTTGGGCAGGCAGCTTGTCTATGAGCACCAGCTTCCCCGAGGCCTGAATCATGGCCTGGAGGGGCATGTCCGGCACGTCTGGGCCGTGCGTGTCCCTGAACTCCTCTGCGATCTTCTCTTCTGCTCCTGGACGAGAGGAACATGGGGGAAGCGCATCAGCACCAGGGGGGCATGAGCGATTCCCAGGGGCGGGCGGAGGGGGGCTACCGTTGATGAGGTAGGGGTGGTTGCAGCATTTCCTCAGCTCCATCATGGTGTTGAGCAAGTTAGGAACACTGGATCCTCCACCGCCTCCTCCGGAACCTCCTTTTGGAGAGGAATGAGAAGTTCTTCTCCCAGAATGGCCCGGTAGTACTTCTTCTGAATGTTGGTTAGCTCCACCTAAAAGGAGGAGGACAGCCCCATCCAGAAAACCCTTCTGCAAACACTTCCAAAAGCCTTGAGGAGGCGTCTCACCTCGATGATGGTCTCCTCCTTGGGAGCCAGGTTCTTCTCCACATCCTCTTTCAGTCTCCTCAGCATCATTGGCTTCAGGATACCCTGGAGCTTCTGGACCTGGAGCAGAAGCAGCGGTTAGCGCGCCGTCCTTCAGGACGCGGGCCAGCACCCCAGCCCAAGACCAGATACCTGCTCCTCCGTCTTCAGGTCTCCAAACTCCGTCATGAAGGTCTGCTCAGACGGGAAACGTTCGGGCTCCAGGAAGTTCAGCAGGCTGAAGAGCTCCTCCACCGTGTTCTGGAGAGGAGTTCCTGTCAGCAGAACCTTGTGCTCCTGGACCAGACCGAGACAGCAGAGTGAGGAGAAGAAGATGAAGAAGAAGAGTGATGCCCACTTCCAAAGCTCCTCCTGTCCAAACTCACCATGTCCATCATTTTCAGTCCTTCCAGTAGTTTGCAGTTCCTGTTTTTGAGGCGGTGGGCCTCGTCGATCACCACACAGCGCCACGGAATACTGCGGAGTTCCGGACAGTCGGCCAGGATCATCTCAAAGGTGGTGATGATCGCGTGGAATCGGTACGCGCCTTTGATGGCTTTACCCTGCGGACGCAGCAGAGACGGCTCAGTTTGGGCTGGAGGCTTCATCGGCGGCTACAGGAGGAGCCTCCTCCTCCTCCTCATCATCCTCCTCCTCATCTGCTGCCTGAAGTTAGCCGCTCACGGCGGATGCCTCCAGCAGCCGCAGCTCACCTTCACTGTGTTTTCCTAGCATGCTAACAGGTGGAGGCTAGGCTAGGTCTGGGTGGAGGCTAGGCTAGGTCTGGGTGGAGGCTAGGCTAGGTCTGGGTGGAGGCTAGGCTAGGTCTGGGGAGGCAGGTGAAAAACTCTGCCTCCGGATGACTTGGGAAAGTGGGATTACCAGGATCCGGACAGGCTCAGAGGCGGTTGAAATCAGGCCGGACGATATCCAAAGTACGGAGAAAACAAAGCGATAGCGGCAGACACATTGCGTGCAAAGGGCTGCTGAGGAGACTGAGGTCCTTTGGCGTGAGCAGGGCTCTGCTGAGGACCTTCTACGACACTGTGGTGGCCTCTGCGGTGTTCTATGCCATCGCGTGTTGGGGAGGAGGCAGCACAGACAGGGACAGGAAGAGACTGAACAAGCTGGTTCAGAGAGCTGGCTCTGTCCTGGGCTGCAGCCTGGACTCCATCCAGGAGGTAGCGGACAGAAGGACGTTGGCCAGGCTGACGTCCATCAGAAGCAACACCTCCCACCCCCTACACCACACCGTAGAGACCCTGGGGAGCTCCTTCAGCACCAGGCTGAGGCCTCCTCAGTGCAAGAAGGAGCGCTACCGCAGGTCCTTCCTCCCCACAGCCATCAGACTCTTCAACGCCGCTTCCTGTATCCTCTCCACAATGGCAGACCCATGTAAATCCTGTATAAAGTATTTATTGGTGTACATAGTGTCACAAATCTTCCTGCACTGAACAAACTTTTTCTCCAATGTTTTGCTGCTGGAACAGTGAATTTTCCCCGCTGTGGGACGAATAAAGTTCTGTTCTATTCTATTCTATTCTATTCTATCAAAGCTCCTCGGCCTCGACTCTTTGAAGATCAAAGGTCACAAGCAGACGGGTCCTTTGATCGCCACGTTGGCGTTTGGTTGCGCTCAGGCAACAAACAGGAAGAGGCCGAGCGACACATTTGATGCGACAACTGCTGATGCTTCTTGGACGACCTGCTTTATCAACACCTCCTTCGATCCACAGCCTCAACAACCGGAGAAAGCGGACCCCAGATCCTCAACGCGGCTCGTTCCCACTTCCACGCGCCGCAGCTAAATAAAGGTTCCCTCTGCTTTTGTCGGTCCTTTGTTCTTTCATGGCCACCTGTGCGCCACCTGTGGCTAGCCCCCCTCCTCACCTGGGCGTCCCGGTAGTACATCTCGTAGGCCTGGATGGTCTTGCGGCTGGCCTGGCTGCCGTGGTAGACCACCACGTTGAGCTGCGTCCAGGTGCGGAACTCCCTCTCCCAGTTGGGAATGGTGGAGAGCGGCGCGATGACCAGGAAGGGCCCCTCGATGCTCTTCATGTACATCTCGTAGAGGAAGGTGATGGACTGGATGGTCTTCCCCAAACCCATCTCGTCGGCCAGGATGCAGTTGCGTCTGCGAGAGACGGGGGACATTGTCCTCGGTTGGGGGACGCCGAGACCCGACGCCCGATTCAAGGAGGTCCTGGAGGCCACTTACGAGTTGTACCAGTTGAAGGTCAGCCAGTTGAGGCCTTCCAGCTGGTACTCCCTGAGTGCGTTGCCATTCCTGTATTCCCTGGAGCTCTCCAGTTTTTTCCAGTCTGCAGCAAGAGGCCGATCCTGCACAGGCGTTATTACATAGTTATTACACCACCAGTGAGAAATGAAACATTTAACGCTCTGAGAAACGAAAGTTGGGGCCGCGGAGGGGGCAAAACACCAAAGATCCACCAGGGCCTCCCAACAGGAAGAAGGAGGAGTGCAAAGGAAGAGAGAGGAGCCACTGCCAGGCAGCTTCTGTTTAGCATTAAACATATTGTTAGCGGTTTGGCGAGCAGAGTGTGTGTGTGTGTGTGTGTGTGTGGGGGGGGGACGGGGGACCACAAGAAGGCAGCCCTGAGGAAGGCAGTTAAGGGAGCAGTAAATCTGGAGGAAGGAGGCGGCAGAGGGCCAACAGGAGCACACGCCTGCGGGGGGCGTGGTCATTTACCACTCGCTTGCTGCTGGGGCTGCGCGCCGCGATCTGCTGGTACTCCTCGATTTTGGACTGGTCGATGTCGGCCTTCAGCTCCCAGGTGGAGTCCTCGTAGGGCAGGCTGCACCACTTCACCAGGTACAGGGTCACCGTCTGCGCGGGCACACACACACAACAGCAGGATGGCTTGGGTTAGCACGGGCGCACCTGCCACCTAGCCAAACAGAGCGGATCAAAGCACCTCTCCGTTCTCATCTGTGCTCTCCGACACGTCCAGAACCCGGTCCACCTCCACGTAGTCCGGGTTGAAAGGCTCGTCATCCATCTGGGGACAACAGAAAGGCATCTGGATGTGAGCGGGTGTGTATTTTACACACACACACACACACACACACACACACACACACACACACACACACACACACACACACACACACACACACGTTACCTCGGTGATGAAGCTGTTGAGCTGCTGCTTGGCCTTAAACCTCTTGACTTTCTGGTGGATCCTCTTGTCTTTTTCCAGCTCCTCCAGATCAGCCCAGCGACAGTGGAGGTAAGAACTAAGACCAGAAGAGACCATCAGGTGGAGGAAGCGCTAGGCTAATGCTAGCAGGTTGGAGGCTGGAGTTAGAGACCAGGGGTGAGCGGGTGATTAGCTTTTGGGTTGGGTTTAGATGCTGATGAAGATAGATGATGACGCTCCTGTTACCATGCAAGGTGAGGGGGGGTTTAAATAACACTCTGCGGACCGGATTAAAGAGTTCATCGGGCCAGATGTGGCCCCCCGGGCCTCAGTTTGCATCGCTGACACTTTAGAAGATCCACGATGCTCTCCACGGCAGAGTTTATGGTTTAAATATTCCAACTCAAACAAAGGAAACGCTACCAGGATAAATGGGTGCTCCAGAGCGGAATCGCACCGCGGGACGGAGCTGTCAGTGCAAGAGTGAGTGGAGAAGAGCAGCTACTCACAAGCCCTTAAACTTCACGTAGAACTCCTCCACTTCAGCCTCGTCCCCAGACTGCAGCTGGAAATGAGGGGAAAGTGTTATTCATCTGTGAAAGGCCTCAGAGGGGCCCGATAAACAAAGAGCGGTGAGGCCGCGACAGTCTGAGAGTAAAAGAAAAAAAAATGAACTTTGAGCGAAAAGAAAAAAAAGAAAGAGAAAAAAAGAGGGGGAAAATCAACAGAACACTTAAATAATGGTTCTTTCAGCGACAACCCTCCGCCTCCATTCAGCATCTCTAATCCAGAGATCCACACAGCCTCTCAGGCCCCTGCTACTGTAAGGCCATGAATCATCAATCACACACACACACACACACACACACACACACACACACACACACACACACACACACACACACCCTGAGGAAATGCTAACTTGCCGTCTGGCGTAGCTAACATTGTGGTTTTGGCACGATGCCAAGCCTGAGGTCAACTCTGAAGTGTGTGTGTGTGTGTGTGTGTGTGTATGTGTGTGTGTGTAAACCAGTGGCAGCTGGTGAGCTGGCGTCAGCGGCCAGGCGCGTGTGTGTGTGTGTGCGTGCTGGCACAGGGAGGAGCTTTCTTTGAACCGTGCTGATGGGCGAGCTCGGCCGTCAGCAGCCGACCGCAGGCGCAGGCGGCCACCAGCCTGTCCACTCACCTGCTTCCTGCTGGTGCGGATGCCCATGATCTTCTCCACCACTGGCCCCTCGGCTTCGTGCGCGTCCTGAAAACACAACGTTGGGTGGAACGATTGACACGATTTTGGGAAAAGCAGCTTTCCAGCTGGAGGAGGAGGAGGAGGAGGAGGACTCAGCAGCCCTGCAGGACCCACCTGCAGCTGCGACGATGAACACGGGGACTTGGGGGCTGAGGAGTCATCGCCGCTGTCGTCATCTTCCGAGATCCGGAACTCCAGATCCTCGGTGTAGCGCTTCCTCTTCACCTGGCGGCTGGAGCGCCGCTTCTGTGGAGGAGACCGACAAACCTGTGAGTGTGACGGTCCTGAGTTCAGAGTAGTGAACCCAGCGGAACCACTGGAACACACTGGAACCCAGTGGAACCCACTGGAACCCAGTGGAACCCAGTGGAACCCAGCGGAAACCACTGGAACACACTGGAACCCAGCGGAAACCACTGGAACACACTGGAACCCAGTGGAACCCACTGGAACCCAGTCGGAACCCAGTGGAACCCAGCGGAACCCAGCGGAAACCACTGGAACACACTGGAACCCAGCGGAAACCACTGGAACACACTGGAACCCAGTGGAACCCACTGGAACCCAGTGGAACCCAGTGGAACCCAGCGGAAACCACTGGAACCCACTGGAACCCACTGGAACACACTGGAACCCAGTGGAAACCACTGGAACACACTGGAACCCAGTGGAACCCAGCGGAAAACACTGGAACACACTGGAACCCAGTGGAACCCAGTGGAACCCAGTGGAAACCAGTGGAACCCACTGGAACCCAGGGGAGGAGCAGTGGAAACCAGGGGAGGAGCAGCCAGGACTGGTGCTCCTCGTAGCACCAGTCCCCTCCCTCCTCCTCCTAACACTCGTTCCTGTGCATCTTCCTCATCTAGGGTACCTGTACGCCGTCGTCATCCTCGTCCTCCAGGGGAGACGGCGGTGGAGTCTTCACCTCCACCTCATCGCCATCGGACGCTTCCCTCTTCCTCTTGGAGTCCTTCTTAGCAGCGGTGATTCCACCCTCCGACTCTGTCTTCTTACTGCTGAGGAGGAGGAAGAGGAGGTCAGAAAGCTGATGACGCTACAGGTGACGCTAACTGCAACAACTTGAGGAGAATCAAGCCTAGCTGGAATTAGCTGCACACACTAAGATGGCCAATGAGGGGGAGGCTAAAGCTAACAGTGGAATTATCCCCCAGCCTGCGCTAATAAAGACGGCAAAGCCGAGCTGGCTCCTCCTGGGGCTCCTCCTGGGGCTCCTCCTGGGGCTCCGTGGCCCTCTGCACACTCAGGACAACACCCGCTAGGAGCCATCGATAGCTGCGCGGAGGCTAGCGCTAGCCTAGCAAACAACCACATCCCCATGTTTTTCCACGAGATCAGTGTCACAGGAGCATCTGGAGACAAAGGCTGCCGTTAACTAAGGGTCATGTGACCTGTTTTGGGCTCAGGAGGGGTGACCGGTGTGACCAAAGAGGAGCCTCAGGGTTCCGGCACAGGTGAAACATACCTTTGGTTCCTCGTTCAGGAACCAAGCTGGTAAACCCGGCTACACAACGCCGGCAGCCACCGAGCCTCGGTTTAGCTTAGCGCCGCAGCGGCTAAGGGTACCTGTGGTTTGCGGGGGCCACCATGCAGCGCCCTGATCAGGTACCAGCTGCTGGGCCCCTTCTGGAACCTTCACTCCTCCCACCTCCACGGTCAAACGTCCCTGACCCGGCGCTGCCACCAGATCCGGACTTTCCCACCCCTGCTGGTGTGACCCTCGCTGAAACCTCAGAGCCAGCCACCACCAGGGCCAGCGTGGGGCCCCGGGGCCCCGGAAGGAGTCCGGCCACGCAAACCCGGGTATTAGCGGGTTTCTTTTTGTCCACAGTCGCCATGGAAACGGCCAGCCTGACCGGCAGCGCTTGGTTTTGCCCCAGCCGGAGGGGCCGATGGCGGCCCTGCTGCAGCCGTGCATGGAGCGCCCTCCCTCCCTCCGCTTATGTCACTCAGCTTCCCTCCCTCTGGGTCTCCTCCCTCCCATTCTCCCTCTCTCGCCCCCTCTCCGTCCCTGGGGCCCTTCTCCTTTCATCCTCACGCGAAGAGCAATCACTATCTCCGTGGAAACGGGCAGTCATGTGACCTGCACCTGTTCCTCTGGCTGGTCGCCACACGCTGGAGCCATCTGGCCCCACACACACACACACACACACACACACACACACACGCACGCACACACACACACACACCTCCCCTCTCTTCTTCATGGACTTGCGTCTCTTTCTCAGCTCCTCCATCACTCCTCCCCACACGGACATCTCTCCACCGCTCCTCTCCTGCCTCCTCCTCCTCCTCCTCCTCCTCTCTCCTCATTGCTAACTCTTCCTGCTAATCTGTCAGAGCTCTGCACCAATCAGCACGCAGCCAGGTGTGCCCTTAGGCCCCGCCCCCTGGCTCCATTCATACGTGCAGGCGGGCAGGTGGAGGATGAAGGTCGGGAAACGCCGTCACGTGGAAGATAAAAGCCAGGCAGGTATAAAGGACACCTGCCACCCCCACAACAACACAGCTGAGGGAACAAAGAGCTGCGTTTGCGCACGCGCGCGCGCACACACACACACACACACACACACCTGCAGACAGGCCAGTTACCTGTGTGTGTGTGTGTGTGTGCATGACTTGTTTGTACAGCAAACATCATCTTACTCATTACACACACACACTCAGGGAGGAAGGGCGTGGCAGCAGAGGGCTATTTCTAGACGTGGCTCCTCCCACAGCAGCGGACCAACAGAGGACGGAGGAGACCAGCTCACAGAGCAGCCGGCTGACTGGTCCGGCAGGCGCCACACTGGTTTCTGTGGGGCCCAAACCAGTCATCCAGGAAGTCCAGTGAGTCCACCACCACCAGCCGGGGCGGATGGCGCTGGTGTCGGAGCTTTGGTGGGGTTTGGTTCTCTGGGAGGGCCCATCGCAAAAAATTCATCAAAGAGAAGAAAACAGAGTTTAACGTGTCTGCTGGGAGATGCAGTTAGCCTAGCACGTTAGCACCACCCTGCTGCTGCAGCAGCTCCAAAGCAAACATCTGGTCTCTGCTAAAAGCCCGCAGATCAGAGCAGAAACTGCAGCTAAGCTAACGATTGTTAGCATCCATGAACAGAAACCAGTGGGAATCTGCTAGCTAACACGCTTTGATCAGAGCTCTGTGGAAAGCCTGGTTGGCTAACCATTGTGGCGGCTAACCTGCTAGCTGTGGTGAGTTTGTTCAAGCCTGAACTTCAGCTGGTTAACCTGGAAAAGTCGGTTTAATTAACTCTGTTTGATCTGATTTAGAGCAGAAAGGGAACAAGAACGTCACAGATGCTTTTCAATAAAGTTAGAAAGAGAAAAAAGGCGTCACTGAGCACCAGTGTCGTTTTATCCAAATACTCGACAGAAACAAAACTACTCGATTACTGGAGGACTGAACTGCAGCAGCCCTATTTTCCCGCATCTACGTGATGCCTAAACCAGTAAAAATGAGGTCATCCCAGTTCCCAGTGGAAGAGTGTGTCCTGGGAACTGGTCGTGGTTCTGGTTGGGCCCAGACGACCTCACATAACTGGAAATAGACAGGAGAGTGAGACAGACGCGGAGATAGATTAAAAAAAAAAGACAACAGCACTGAGACAGGCCTGGACGAGCCTGGACACCGGCAGAACCTGGGGGGCCCGCATGAGCAGGGCCCGGAAAGACGGGGACGGAGGGATGGCAGAGGAGAAGAGCAAAGGAAGGCGATGCTGCAGCGGGAAGAGGAGACAAAAACAGTGTGTGTGAGTGTGAGTGTGAGTGTGTGTGTGTGAGTGTGAGTGTGTGTGTGTGCTGATCGCAACCGTCCACCATTTTAGAGGAGCCGCCAATGACCGGCAGCCATTATTATGCTAAATTAACCTGGGAGCTCCAGGCTGCCACTCAAGATGGAGGAACGCCTGCAAACAGATAAGGGCCAGTTTACCAACACACACACACACACACACACACACACACAGGCGCTCCCACCCCCACAGATCTCTGCTCCATCACACACAGAGCTGCTAGGCGCTCGGTGGCGCCGCCATTACTCCACCGCACCATTTTCTGCCAGAAAACTCCCGAGTCAACCCCCGACCCAACCCCCCACCGTGCACGCTCTCCCCCCTCCCGCATCACCTGACAAACACGTGCCCCTCCCCCATCGCTGACCCCTGCCTGCTGGTCTAGACCTCCCTCCTTCCTGGGATAAAAAGGGAAAGAGGAAAATAGAGAGGTGGGGCTGGGCGACAGAGCGAGGGGCCGGGGGGGGGGCGGGGGGGGGATGGGCCCAAATTCCTCTGTGTGATCGAGTTTCCACCCTCGGAACCTCTGTCCGCCGTACGCCTCGGTCTGACGCTAACCTGCCTGGTTAGCCCACTTAGCCGCCGTCTCCCAACTTGTTTTGCTGACAGACCTGGCCCTGATTGGACGGCTCCCGCTGACGTACGGACACTAAGCTAACTGGATAGCGTGTTGCGTGGCGAGCGGATCATTACCAAGAAAGAAAGAGGGCCAAACGGCCGTATTAGCTGAGCTTTTTAGCCATGATTTGATCTGTGTGGACGAGTGTTTGAGTCATTAGCAGGATTGAGGAGGACGACGAGTCTTTCCTGATGTGCTAGTTCAACGCTGTCCTGCCCGAGCAGAGCCATTTTCCCTACACGGCTCACACTGTTTACCATCATCGGACCACAAACAGAAATGTGTATATTTCCTGTGCCATCGCTAGCCTAGCCTAGCTTCTACAGCTCCAGAGTGGTTGCAGTCTCCTGCTAACAACGATACAGGGCAGAGGCTGGCCAACATGTGGCCCGGGGGCCACGTGCGGCTGGTTGAGCCGTTGAATCCGGCCCGCAGAGCCCCCCCAGTCAGAAAGGGCAGATGAGGGGGGACAGAGGGAGGAGCGGAGGGCCTCTGGGCTCTTCTTACCTGCTTTTCTTGGGGGTCCTGGCCTTGGGAGTGGAACTCTTGCTCTTCTTCTCCTTGGCCTCTTTGGGGGTTTTAGGTGTTTTGGGTGTCTTTGGGGTCTTGGGCTCCTTCGGCTCCTTACCCTCCACCTTCTCCTTTGGTTTTTTTTTCCGCTTCTTCTTCTCCTCCGCTGGCGCGAGGCCTCCCTCCGCCGCCTCTGTGCCAGTCACCTGCTTGCTGGCGTCACTTCCCGTCCCCGGAAGTTCCAGCTTGAGGTGCTGTCCACCAGCCGCCGCCTCCAGCTCCTCCTCCTGCGAGGCCGCTGCTTTTGCCTTCTTCTTCCTCTTCTTTTTTGGCTTGGAGTCCTGGGGGCCGCCCTGCTCCACGCCGGCGGCGACGGGCGGCCGCTCGGGGGTCGTCATGGAGGCATCGCCAGACGAGCCGGTGGGGGAATGCTGTGGAAGAGCACAGCCAGTTGAGTCTCTGAAGCGGTTAGCGTGGATGCAAACAGAAGCAGCTACAAGACAAGCTAAGCTAAGCTAAGCTAGCACCCTGCTTTAGCCCACAACTGCCAGCACCAGGAGCAACAAAACAGCGGTTTCTGGTGGGGTTGCCCACTGGTAATTGGACAGTTGGTGGACTGGGAGTGTGGGGGGAGGGGTTGGTGTGAGGAAAAGGCCCAGGCCCCAGACCCCAGACCCCCCTCCCCCAGATTCTAAACATCTCTCCCATTAGGGTGAGCGGCAGGGGGAGGTGGGGGGGGAATGTAGCCACGCTAGCACACATGCAGTCTCTCGGTCAGGCGCCACTTCCTGTTTCCTCCTCCAGCGGAGGTCTGAATTCCGTAAACAAACGGGCCGACACCCACCCCTCCTCACCCCCCTCCTCACCCCCCAGACCTCCCTTTCCCCTTCAGGTCCCCGTTCTGCTCCAAAGTTAGCTTGCAGTGACAGGCAACTGGTTAGCAGCTGTTGGGAGCCTCTCCAGCTGCCACCCCCCCCTGCCTCCCCCCCTGCCTCCCCCCCTGCCTCCTCCGTCCCTCCTCCGTCCCTCCCTTCTTCTCTCTCCAG
>CAAE01007114.1:0-2500 GCA_000180735.1 Tetraodon nigroviridis | reverse complement strand
CATGCCGTTCATGTTGACGCTGGGGGGCCCCTGGCTGGGGCCGTTCTGGCCCATCATCCGCCCCGCGGCCCCGGCGGGCTGCTCGTAGCCGGTGTAGCCGCCGTGCTCGTACATCTGGCCCAGCTTGGGCTGCCCTGCGCCGGGCCCGGCCCCGTGCATCAGCCCCTGGTGGTAGCCGTGGCCCCCCGGGTGCTCGTGGGCTAGCGAGGCGTTAGCTTGCTGGCCCAGAGTGCCGGCGGGGCCCGGGGACGGCTGCTGGGGGGAAGCAGTCCCCCAGAGCGTCCAGCCCGTCCGAGAATAGGCCCGCGTCGTCCCCAAACAGGCTCAGCATCCCCGGGTCTGCCATGGCGGAGGGCGGGGCCCGAAGGTGGCTGCGGCGGCGGGCTGGAGGGTGGCGGTGCGCAGTGAGGAGCTAATCAGCCAGCTGCTAACAGGAAGCTTGCTAGTCCATGGTCCTTGCCGCCTTCCCT
This sequence comes from Tetraodon nigroviridis, assembly GCA_000180735.1. NCBI lineage: Eukaryota > Metazoa > Chordata > Actinopteri > Tetraodontiformes > Tetraodontidae > Tetraodon > Tetraodon nigroviridis. The sequence goes on along the minus strand of CAAE01007114.1, from coordinate 2,030 downwards.
TAGGAGACAGAGAGACAAAGACGCGAGTCACCAGGAAGAACCGCTAACGGCAAATGCTGCCCAGGTTAGCGTGTGATGCAGCCCAAATCCAAGATGGCCGCCACACCAGCATTTAGGAGCTCATGACAACAGAGATGAGGCAGAGCAGCTAGCTAGCTAGCTGTGGGTGTGGAACCAGCACAGAAACATGTCCAGCAGCGCAGCTAAAGCTAGTAGCTGGGGATAAAGCTAGTAGCAAAAGTTAGTAGCTAAAGCTGGGGCTAAAACTAGTAGATAGGCTACTAGGAGCCAGCTAGCTAGCTTTCATCTTTTTCAAAGCTGCTTCAGTAGACCTCTGCAGTCATCAGATGACTGAAAAGCTCTACTGGGAGATGCGGTTAGCTTAGCAACATTAGCACAACGCTGCAGCCCTGTTACGTAGGTAAACTCGGGCTTCGCTAAGGCAACCTGAGTTTACCCATCATGCATCACTGGGAAAGTGGCCCCACCCCCCCCCATCTATGTTTTACTACCAAACAAAAGGAAGAAAGAGAGGGAGAGAGAGCGAGAGGGAGGGAGCGAGAGAGCGAGAACAAAAAGAACAGCAGATGCAATGTTGTTTGAACAACAACAGCTGCCATCCAGCTAGTACGCTAGCACGCTTCCACATACTGGCTAGTCAGTTAGTGACTGGCTCAGGGTCCCACCGGCCGACCAAGCTCCATTCACACGTGCGGGCCCTTGCGTCCTGTGTGAAAGCATGCAGCGCCGACGTCCAGCGGCACTGCAGCAGAGGCCCAGGTGACCTTAAAGGGGCGGGCAGGTACGGGTAGATGCGGGTGACGGAAGAGAGAACCCACAGAGACGAGGGCGGGGCGGGTTTACCGCAAGTGGAGCGCAACACTAGCACAACACAGCTATCCCAAACTGAGGACCGGGGGCCGCATGTGGCCCGATTAACTCTTTAATCCGGCCCACAGAGCCTCACAGTCACTCCTCCCAAACCAGATGAAGAAGACCCCCCCTTCAGCTACCATACTAACACGTTTCATCTCTATTTCCTCAGTCACTAGTCCATCTAGCAGCACTTTTGGCTAACCACTGATGCTTATTTTCGGGTTAGCGTCCTGCACCCCGACTGGCCCGTTTATCAAGATCCAAGACCCAGAGTGGCCCCCAGGCTAAACGATAGCCACCGCTGAGCTAAAGCATTCACATGCACACGTTTGGCATGTGCCACCGCCGCAACCGTGGGCGCGCAGCACGTGCACCGAAGCTAATTCTGCCGTTAGCCTCCACTCCGGGTTGGCCACAGTGAAAAGTAGCTGCCAGCAGATCAAAGCCCAAATAATCACCAGGCTAAGCGAGCAGAGAGAAAGGTGTGTGTGTGTGTGTGTGTGTGTGTGTGTGTGTGTGTGTGTAGGCCCGTGAAGGCGTCACCATCTTCACCACTCCCAGAGGGTTAGCCAACCCAACCGACCGGTTATTACCAAAGTTATTACCACTGTTAGCACACAGCAGCATGCGGGTCCAGAGTTTCTGTTAGCCTCCCTGCGGAGCCACCGCATTCACCTGTGGCTGCAGGTGACCCCGGTCCAGCCCCTCTGATCCGCTGGGGGCTGCCTGGGCGGTGGCTAGCGCGGTTAGCCGCTGAGGCCCAGCTGTCGCTGCAGGAATTAGGTGAACGGTCAGTGTGCCGCTTTAGCCGCCAAATCCCATCAAGGGATAAGGCGTCCACCCCTCAGCTGCCCCACAACAGCCTAAATGCCCATCCAGAGGTGGCCTGCTAGCGTACGCACACACGCTAGCAGAAGCTCTGACGTAAGGGACCGCCAATCATCTCCGTGGGTTACATCTAATGCCACCACCCCTGGTTTAACGTGTCTACTGGAAGATGCAGTTAGCCTAGCATGTTAGCACCACCCTGCTGCTGCAGCAGCTCCAAAGGAAACATCTGGTCTCTGCTAAAAGCCCGCAGATCAGAGCAGAAACAGCAGACTAGCATCTATGATCAGAAACCAGTAAGAATCTGCTAGCTAACACACTTTGCT
>CAAE01007112.1:0-16931 GCA_000180735.1 Tetraodon nigroviridis | reverse complement strand
TTTCACTCAGTCAGGGATTTTAGGTACAAAGTAGGACCTTGAAATGTCCTGCAGTCAGTCCTCAGCTGTACGTGCAGATGTGACAAATGAGACACAGCTGGAGACACCTCAGACAGTCTGCAGAAAACACTTGGGGGAAGTGTGATCACTCTGGTGGGATCTGAGACTAGGAATTGTTGTCCTTGCTGTCAGGTAAATAAGATCACTATAATAATGTCTTTTTTTTTTTTTTTTTTTGATTTTTTTTTTTTTTTAAAGAAGCCAATTAAAACAGTGCTTGTTGATGCTCATCAGCCGTCAGGTAGAGTAATGATGATGACTTTATTTGCAGCATCCTTGAGTGAAAGATGAAATAGTGCAGAGCTCAGTGGCATCTAATTAATGCTGAGACAGATGGGCACATTCGAAACACATCGAGTGTGCAAGCCGCAGCGTATCGCACCACAGGGACACGGGGCGCAGAAAAATGGGACAGAAAGGGCCAGTCTAAATCATGTTATTGTCAAGAATTCTTTTCATGTTTGTATCAGTGCCAAATGCAAAAGGTCCACGAGTCCCAGTGGGGAAATATCTGCATGTCACAATTAGGTTGCACATTTCACTCGTAAAAGGAGAGGGTGAGAGAGAGAAAGAAAGAAACCTAGAGAGAGAGAGAGAGAGAGAGAGAGACAGAGAGAGATTCAATTTTGTCAAAAAAAAAAAAGCATATAAAAATATTGTACAGGGACTACCTACACATACTGTAAAATGGTAGACACACAGTTTGTTGGTAATTGATTCGCTTGTTAGCTGTTTTGTGTCTTGTTGATTTTTGCAAAGTCTTTCTTCTCATTTGGGTGCTTCTGTAGCTCACCACTTAGCCACCTCCCTCTCATCACCTTGTAGTGTAAAGAGTTGCTCCACTTATCTCCCCATCAGCCACTAAAAACAGGCGAGTGAGTCACTGTCTTTGCATCATTGTGTCATCTACGTAGGCAGACTGGGCGTGGGTGAGAGTGGCATGTGCACCGTGCAGGAGAGGAAAGAAAAAGTGTGTGGGTGATGGACGTCTTGATGTGTCTCACTAGAAAAAGGCAGGTGGCAGGTCTCATAAGGCCTTCACTTCACATTTAATTACTTGTTCTGTTGATTTTCAAAACAACATGGTTCATTTTATTCTGCTAAAAAGAGCTTCTGTTGCCATTTGTCAGACCGCGGCAGAGATCAATAAGTGCAATCCAGCTGCAATTTTGAGTTATTTATGGAGAGCACGCATGGGAGAAGCAGTATGCCTTAATGCAGCACCTGCTGTGTTGAGCGTGTGATGGATGTCTGTGGCATGATGATATAATGTGCACAGCAGGGAAAAGGGGAAAAGAAAGAAGCAAAATGTCTCTTCGGTGGGTTGTTTTTGCGCTGTGAAGTAACTTTAAAGGTCCTGCAGAGTTCAAGCTTGGTGAGCATAACCTGCCTGGGAGGAGAGACCAGCTGCGTGCTTTTGCCAGGCTTGGAAGAGGTTGCATCTGGAGCGTCTTGTCTCCGACCCCGTCCGTGTTGTCGCCGTGCAGCTGCCACGTCCGCCTGTTGTCACAGACCTACGTGCTTCGGGGAAATTAGCCATTATTTGCGGATACCCGCGCGACAAAATTGTGTTTGCACTTTAAGCCAGGCGCAGCTGCTGTTGAATGCGGGTTTAAAAACGTTGCCTCTGCATATTTTTTGTGCATATTAATCTGCGTAGTCGCATGAGTAGTGCAAAAAAAAAAAAAAAAACCCCAAAAAATTTATTCTGCTTCTTTTTATGTCCCGATGGTATTAGGCAGGATTTGGCTTTGTCTGGAAGGCTCTGAATAAATGATTCTATCACAAGTTGTCGTCTAATTGTCAGGCTGGTTCATATATCAGTTCCCCAGACGCACACGGAATAGGGCGGTGGCGCCGAGAAAAGGGGAAAAGAACTGTCTTTAATTCTCTTAATATTCAAATTGATGGCGTAATCGTGGATTGCGGGTGCATTTGGGTCTCCGGAATCTTTTGGGGTTGTCGAATGTTGTTTTTATGGAAAGGTGAGTGTGATCGTTTTATCGTAGGTGCTGAAATGCAGCCAACACGAACGGCTCCCCCTCCCCTTTTGCCCACATGCACATCATCACCCAGGGAGGGAGGGATGGCTAGAAGGAGAGAGACCGTCAGAGAAAGTCAGCTTTCGGGAGGAGAGAGAAATTTAAACAGCAAAACAGCGTCCGTAAAGAGAAGAAAAGCACTGCTTCAAGGGGAAAATCCCCCTTGAACAGGGAGCGGAGGCGATGTGTTGCTCGACGCGCATCTAGTCGGAGTCATGATCGGAATAGATCCTCGTTTTGAATGAGCCGGGTGTGGACGGCAGCAAGCTGAAGAAGCGGAAAGATTTCTGCAAATTCTGCCTGCCTGCTATGGCTGTGACCGCGCGTCGTTGCTACAGCGTAAAGAAGAGCGTGCCTTTCTCTTTCTGTCTGCTCATTATTGTATTCAGCGGCCTTACAGATGCACAGATCCGCTACTCTATCCCGGAGGAGCTGGAGAACGGGGCACCGGTAGGTGACATTATCCGAGACCTGGGTCTGGACCCGAGAAAACTTTCCACTCGGCGAATCCGAGTCACGTCGGATGGCACACACCGGAGGTACTTCGCTATAAACCATAAAACTGGAAAGCTGACAGTGAGCGATCGCATCGACCGAGAGACCGTTTGCGAGTTCAGCACCTGTTCGCTCAACCTGGAGGTGGTGTTAGAGAACCCTCTGGACGTGCACAATGTGGAGGTGGAGATCTTAGACGTGAACGACAACGCGCCGCAGTTTCCCCGCGATGAATATCAGCTGGAGGTGTCCGAGTCTGCGCTGACAGGGTCGCGGTTTCACATTGAGGGGGCTCAGGATGCAGACGACGGATCCAACGCAGTCAAACAGTACCGGCTCAGCCGGAACGACCACCTGACGTTAGACTCTGTTAAGCAGTTTACCAATAATAAGCACATCGAGCTTATCCTCAAAAAGCCCTTTGATCGCGAGCTGATGCCCTCTCATCAGCTAATCCTGACAGCTATAGATGGAGGCACCCCGCAGCGAAGTGGCACAGCCAGAATCAATGTACGAGTCCTTGATGCAAATGACAATGCTCCTGTGTTTGGCAGCTTAACATACAAAGTTAAACTGTCAGAGAACTCTGTGAAGGGCTCACTTGTCATCAAGTTAAATGCAACAGATATAGATGAAGGCTCAAATGGAAACGTTTTTTACTCTTTTAGTAGTTATACACCGGAGAGAGTGAGGCAGATGTTTTCCTTGGACACAGACACAGGGGAAATTCGTGTGAAAAACAACATTGACTATGAGGAGACAAACTCATATGAAATGTACATACAAGCTATGGACAAGGGCCCAGCGCCAGTGGCAGCACACTGTAAAGTCGTCGTAGACATTTTGGATGAAAATGACAATGTTCCTGAGATTGTACTGTCTTCACTGTCAAGTCCTGTGCGCGAAGATGCGCGGGCCGATACGGTCGTGGCACTGATTAGTGTAAATGACCGCGATTCTGGGCTGAATAAGCAAGTCACTTTGGAGATTGGGCCCAATTTACCATTTACAATCAAGTCCTTCCGCAACCACTACACCGTCGTCACGTCGGCTTTTCTGGACCGGGAGACCATCAGATCATACAATGTCACTGTCAGCGCTGTGGACGGAGGCACCCCACCCCTGTCTTCTCAAATGTCCTTTATGGTGGAAGTTGCAGATGTTAATGATAACCCCCCTCGTTTCGAGCAGACTTCGTACACCGTATATGTCACAGAGAACAACGCCCGCGGTGCATCACTGTGCATTGTCAAGGCCACAGATGCAGACGCTGCAGAAAATGCTCGGATCACCTACACTGTAATCAGCGACAACAACTATGGCATCCATGTCGCCAGCTACGTTAGCATCAAACCAAACACAGGCGAGGCGTATGCCCTCCGAGCCTTTGATTTTGAGAAACTGAGAGAGTTTCACTTTCAAGTTAAAGCCCAAGACAACGGCGTGCCTCCCCTGAGCCGCGTCGTTACGGTGTATGTTTATATTATGGACCAGAACGATCACGCGCCGAGGATTTTCTACCCACCTGCCAACGGGAGCCACGCCACAGAAATGCTAATGAAAAATGCTGAAGCTGGAGTCTTAGTTAGCAAGGTGGTGGCTTGGGATGGTGATGCTGGGCAGAACGCTTGGCTGATGTACACCCTAAAACAGACCAGCACAGACCTGGACCTGTTTAAGGTGCATGAGTACACAGGTGAGATCCGCACTACAAGGCACGTAATAGAAGACAACTCCACCTCTTTCATTTTAACTGTGTTGGTGCGGGATCATGGCCTGCCGCCACTCTCCTCTACCGCCACTCTTCATGTCCATGTAATGGAACCAGCACCAAAAATCACCCCAGACCCCAAACGCATCATCAGGCCAAACAGTCCTCTGAAATTCTCTAAAGTCACAATCTACCTCATCATTGCTCTGTGTGCTACAACCTTCGTATTCCTGGTCACTGTGTTTGTGTTGGCCATCGTTCGCTGCCATGCCTACTGCACACAGCCTGGCTCCTGCTCCCCATGCTGCGTGTCCAAGAAAAATGTCCCAGAAGGAGGCATCCCAGCAAGTGGAGGTGGAGGTGGAGGAGGAGGAGGAGGAGGTGGAGCAGGAAGAGCTGCAAGTGGAGGAGGCGCGGGAGGTGGAGGAGGACAAGCCAGTGCTAACGTGGCCTTGCGCCGTGACCTCAAAGTAGAACCGCACTATATTGAAGTGCGAAGAAACGGTTCTATGACCAAAACGTACTGTTACAAAACGTGCCTGACGGCCACATCAGGAAGTGACACTTTCATGTTCTACAACACGGGACGGCCACACAGTGGCACGTGGGGTTCTGGCTACGTCACCAGCCACAGCGGGCAAAGCCAGATATTTGTGCGGCGTCTCAGTATGCCAGATGCGACGGCCATTCAGGTGTGTGTCTGGTGTGTTCTCTCTTGTTGCCTGTCAGCAGTGAATTAGCTGCACTATTACTTTTGATGTATGGAGCGCTACTACGGTATTCAAGTGAGAATTATTAGGATCAAACTTTTGAATTAGCTCATCTGCATTCTTGTCTGACCTAAAGCCACTTTTTTTTTTCTATTGTCTGCTTTAGTTGTTTCTTCAGCATTCACATCAGGCAGCTCAAGAGGGCATTCAGTGGTCATCCCCACAGAGAGACAGGATCATGAAACTATTGCGGTCTTTAGCAGCAGTGAAAGACACTGGTCCCACTGCACCAAAACATCCTCTTCCGCTCACATACATGTGTGGTGATCGGCCAGTAAGACAGAAATCATTTGATTGTAATACTTGTATTCTAAAGAATACAGATTCAATTTGAATTGTCTACACAAATTGGTAATAAGATTAGGCAAAGATTGTTTACATCAACAATGGTTATAATTGGATAATAGTTTTCAGATTATAAAGCTTTATTTGTTTTGGGGGTTTTTTGGTGGTGTTGTATTGTATGGCACAGACTCTCTTGTTTGTTTGTTTGTTTGTTTTTTTGTTCACATTGAGCATCAGACATGATTGTTCTTGCTATGTAATCCATCGGCACCGATATGTTTCTTATTATTGGGCAGGGATTGGCTGGTTTCTGCAGAATGAGGCGGGGGATGCAAGGTGATTGGACGTAGTGTTGATGGCAGAGGTGCGGGCTCTGTATCCATGGAGTGTTCATGCGGAGGGAGGGAGTGGAACAGAGTGAGGATAAGAGCGAGAAAAAGGGTTGAATCGCCATTACAAAAAGATGTCTTCGGTCTTTTTTGTGCCAATTTCCCATTAAGATAGAAAAACCAGTGCCATATAATGATTTGAGACTTTCTTGTTTTTAGTAATTTAGTTTCCTTTAGTGAACAGTCACAGTAATTTGATGTCAGTATGAGTCATGGGTTTTGTTTTATTTTGTTTACACTTACTGTGCTGATTTTTTGCTGGGATGTGCATACCTTCCTCCTGCAAACGCATACTGCAACACTGCAGATATCTAAACATTTCAGATGCTTGATGCTGTATGTGGTGTATGTAATCTCACACACTCCCAGAAATACCACATAAACATGCAGAACCTTTCCGCTGAAAGTGCATATATTTTCAAATGCTTCATTAATATCCTCGCAGGATTTGTGTGATACTTCCGTATTGTTTATGTAAATTAACAGACATATTTCTCTTCAGCCCTCTGCGCAAACGATGAAACCTCTTCCAGCTGCTTCCCACCGCTATATAAGCATGCCCCTCCTAAATCCTTCCAGTGCTGCAGTGTGTCCTGTCTGCCTGTGAACATTTTGCACTGTTTGACTGACTCCAGGAGGACCAGGCTTCACTCATTAAGATAATATTGGATTCCAAGAGTGATGGGTGTCCACTGCAGACTCATAGAGGTCAATGCAGCTTAAGCATCAAGTAAACATCTGCTATATTTGATAGGAAATGGGATTGCGAATCGGTCTCTCACCAAGCAGGGAAGATTTAGAGATCTCAGTGAGTTGGTTTTACATCAGTGAGTACTTTTCCCCTGATATTACTGCCATCATGAATTTATTTTAGTGGTTATGTTCAGACAAGGAGAATTTCTATATTTATTGAAGCTGTAGTGCTGTGGTATTTTGGGTCTGTGTAAGAGTCAGTGTGGCATCTATTCTATGCTCACCCTGTTTCCTCTGACCGGAGAAAATGGAGCTATGCGCTAAAACACTGCCACATGCAAAGATGTTTGTGATGGATGATGTTTGAAACTGAAAAAAGAAAAACAAACAAAAAAAACAAAGATAAAGATGTGCAGCTAGGACAGTATCTGTCATCAGGGTGAGACATGTACAGGAATGTTGGGATGTGGCCAGATCCACTCCGTTCTTAGTGAATTGTTCCCTATACACACAGCCTGTGATTTTCCAAGGAGTCAGATCCATTGAAGGTCATGGATCGAGGCAGTGAGGGATGCAGCAGGAGAAGGTGTGGCAATTAATCACTGAAGAACCAAGCTGTGACTGTCGCTGATTGTGTGTGTGTGTGTGTGTGTGTGTGTGGCTCGCATGCATGAGCAGTGCTCGCCATGACTTATTAATGTGATGGTATTGGCTTTCACCGGTGCTTCAACTCAATTCCTCTCTTCTTTCTCTTGCAGCCTAAAATGCCGAGTGCCGACTGGAGATATTCAGCCTCCCTGAGAGCAGGAGGTGTCATGCAAAGGTGAGGATTCCATTTCCCCCTCACTTTGCAATATGGAATTTCACCTCAGCTTTCATCACATCCTCCTGAAGACTATGCATTTATTTTACATATTCACCTGATGCAACAGTTAATTCTACACAGCTACACATAAACAGCCAATCACAACAACTGTGCATCATCTGGGCATGATTCCCTCTTAATTACAGTCGAGGTTATTAAGTGTTCCTCTTAACCAGTGGAAACATATTAAATCTGTCTGGTGCCTCACGATCTCTAATGTATTATAAAAAAACCCCCCCTCCCCCGCCACACACACACACACCCACACACACCCACACACCCACACACACACACACACACACACACATACACACACACACACACACACACACACACACAGACACTTCTTTTTATCAAGCTCAATGTGGCTTTGACTGTAATCAGAGCTTTATAAGAGATTTTGGATACCACACTAACACCAACCTAACCTATTTCATTTTGCACAGTAATTTTCTGTTGTGTTTTGATTTGGAAAAAGTAGTTTCATTTTATGATTTTTAGCATTATTAAATATTTCTTTCTTTATTTCCACACTTCATTTGAGAATTTAGTTTGTCTACTTTTGTTTTACACAAGGATAGTCATCATGTAGAAATTTTGACAGTGCAGAGAATTAAAAAAATATATATTTTCTGTATAAACTTACTGTTCAGATGATTAAGACCAATATAAATGAAATGAAATTCAGTGAGTAATATGTTTCATATATTCGTGTGTGTGTGTATTTTAGCTCAGTGCACATGGAAGAGTCCTCTGTAATGCAGGGAGCCCAGGGGGTCCTGGTTCAGAACTGGCCGACTGCATCTAGTGCTGCTGGTAAGAATCAGTCATCTTACTTTCACCTGAACAATTCCCATGCTCCACCCAGCAAAAATCTTTACTAGTCATATGCCAGATTCATGCATTTTGTATGTATGTATTTGTAAGTAAAATGACAGTCAATAATGTTGGAAATTGGTTTTAATTGCTTCTAACAGTGTAGACAGAACCTCAAGATGTTCAAAGTGCTGTGACGGTGAAGCTAGTGTGAGTAGGGCCCTCACTAATAGTTTGTCCTCTGTCCTTTGAGGAACATTTGGTAGTAAGCACTTTTGTGGATCAGAAGTCTACAAGATAAAAGAACAGCATAATGGCGCAACATAATTTAAATGATTCAGCTGATTTCTCATCATGAAAGATGCAGAGACCTCCTGGCTTGGTGCGCAAAAGGGGGCGGTGGGCTGGCGAACAGACAAATTGACTGCTTCCATATTGATCGCTTGCTTCAGATATAGACCCAGAGTCTGGTTAATTCTTAATTCATGAGAGATAGAAAGGTGGGGAAAAGGAGGTGAAGACTTGGGTAGGGTCAATACTGGTTGAGGAGGTAAGTCAGGCGAACTAGGGGCGGGAATGTCCAAGACCTCCGTATGCTGGACACAGCGCTTTAACACCAGGTTGAGAGGGCGGGAATTGGGCAATGTCTGCTTTAGAGTATATATTATGGTGAAAAAGTACATATCTCTGAGCTCAGTGTCAGACAACATAAAATACATTTTCTTCCAGATGCATTGCTACTGGACAAAAAATGAAGTGTTTTGAGTTTTAACGTCTGTTTATGCTATCTCTGAAAAAGGGGAAGAGATAATCGGGTATTGAGTGTGACCGGTCGTATCTCCATGAGTTATAGTAATGGCTGTACATCCCCCTCTGGTCCCTAGGTGAAAAGCAGTTAGTGTATTGGTTTTCATTATTCTGTGTGTTTGTGTGTGTGTGTGTGTGTGTGTGTGTGTGTGTGCGTGTGTGTGTGCGTGTGTGTGTGTGTGTGCACGCGCGCGTACGCGTTTTTATTGCGTGCCAGCTCCTGCTGTGACAGATGGAGCACAGACCACACCCAGATTAACACAGTGACATTAGTCAAATCTGGTTTGTGCTCTCTCTCTCTCTCTCTCTCTCTCTCTCTCTCTCTCTCTCTCTCTCTCTCCCTCTCCCTCTCTTTCCCTCTGTCTCCTTCTCTTTTTCTCTGGCTGTCTCCCATCTCCCTCAGCATATTCATTCCAAACCAAGGCATGTAGACATTCACTGAAAATGCGCAGAATTTTAACATTTTTTAACCCCTGGCAAAAGGAAATAAAGCAATGAATAAGCATTTAAGGATAAGGCAGAAATGGCGATAAACTGTTTGGATGCTTGAAAGAAAAACAAGGGAGGCTGCTGTTGCTAGGGGAGAGTAGTTAGACAAGATGAAGGGAGAGGGAGGAGAGCTTGCAGCATTATTTTCCATCAGCACAAGCACTGTCACTGTGGCTGCTACCAGTGTCCTAGTGCATCATTGGAGGATGCAGTTTCCATGGCAACCATTCACAGCCCCAAAATTGGCAGGAGAGAGAGAAAAGGGAGGGGCGGAAGGGGGGATGTGCTTTAGAAGGTTCAAAAAAAACATATGGTGTGGGTGGGGGTAAACTGTGGCACCACGGGGCAAAAAAACAAGGCAGAATTACAGCGACGTGAGCCGTTGGAGGTTACAGAGTTTGAAAGGAAGGAAACGTCTAGAAACTGGAAACTGGAGGCAGGGAGTGTAGAAAGTGAAGGAGAACAGGAGTGAGTAATGGTGGGAGAGCGACCTACAACCACTGGAGAGGTGGATGCAGACTTGCTTTATTCTGAATCCCTGCAGATCACACACACTGGTACCAACTCACAAAAGAATAGAACAGTTAACGTCTCTGGCAGCCTGCACACTAAAAAACACCCAAGTCTGGAAGCCAAAGGCCAATTCTCAGGGAGAAAATGAAGCTGACAAAGAGGGAAGCAAACAGTTGAGGCTAGGATAATTATATCTCTTTGCCTCAAGGCTTTGGATGGACCACAATATTAATGTATCTGTTTTGGGGTTTTTTTTGTTTTTTTTTTTTGCCGTCAAAAATCAGGGTAACTTCTGAGTGATTTATGTGAGTTGTAGTCCTTTATTAAATATAAACTATTGTTGGCAGAATGAAAGCAAAGTGAAAGAGCAGAAAGGATGCCAGGGACATTTTTTGGACACCTCCACCTCCATCTGCTTTCTATTCTTGACTTCAGTTGTTTTTTTTTGTTTTTTATTGTCCTTTTCTGGGTCTAGATCATTTTTCAGTTATCATCATTCATCTCTCACAATGTAGGAAAATTAGATTTTCAAAATTCTCAGTTTTTTATTATAATTACCTAAGAAAAATTAAAGATATATCTAGTTATAATAAGTATGCATATGACGTATAGACGAGCATTTACTGGCTTTTCTTTATTTCTGTTAAGTACTGTCACTTGGGATTGCTTGTGTCCACCATCTGCCACACGATTCAGCTGGGATCAGACAGCAAGGTGCTTAGTTTGGCATGGGACCCAAGCACACACACACACACGCACACGCACACACACACACACACACACACACACACCACACATGCACACACACACTCACTGAAACTGAGACTGAGAGAGCTAGGGATAGAGAGAAACTGAGAAAGAAAGGGAGTGAAAAAGAAATGGTGAATACGCCATCTTGCAGCAAAGAAATAGTTGCTTTTGAAAACCAACCAGATCTATGTATTAAGGACTGGTCATGTTCTCAGTTCTGTACAACAAAGGTCATCAGTTAGAATAGCTGGGTCTTGTGCATTGTGCATCATTAGTGTGTGACACACTGCCAGGTCATCTCTGCCATCAGCATCAGAATGTGAGTCTTAGTAGTGGTAAATGTAGAACATTAAAAGATATTTGTGCTGCACTAGGGTGTGGTCCAACTGAACATTTTCATTTGAACAAATTACAGAGCTTGTTCCCTCTGCAGTACAGGGGGGAAAGCAAAGAAAAGAACCATATCCCCAGGATCTTTAAAATCTTTTTCACTTACCTCCCTTTCTCTTTTTTTGATGGCGAGTGGCAATTTATATCTGCACTTCCTGGCCTTCTTTCATCTTCCTCCTCCTGCTTCTCTCCAGCCTGTTATGTAACACTGCACCGCACTACACTGCGCTTCTGCCCGGTGGTGGGGTGAGGTGATGAGATGAATAAAGTAGATGTGGCAAAAGTGACCCTGTGTGGTTTAAGTAGGTGTGAAAACCTCAGGCAGCAAGATGAGCAAGGGAACATTTGGGTGGAGTCCAGACAGCTAAACGAAGGAGGGAATACGTGAATAATAGAACCTAATAGAACATTAGTTTTTTATTGTGGTTGACTCCTGATAAATGCAGTAGTTACCATGACTGCAGGCGACCTGCAGACACTTTATTTCTATCTCTAATGTTTATTGAGTAACATTAAACAAGCTGGTTAATACATAATCAATATAAATATCACCATTGCCATTGATAAGCATTAGCAAACCTATTGTGTATAACGGGAATAGTGTCGGCTGGCCGGGATTTCATGCAAGATTAGCTGAAAGGTCATGGGAGCAGCATAGACAATAAACAAGGCCCCGGCTGAAATGGAGATTATTGAGAGAGGCAGATCCTAGCACCGGTGCTAAAAGGTCATAACATAGTGCTAGTAGTTACATGTTAAGGAAACAATGTTAAATTATGCAGGAAATGTATGCGTACGTGGCATCACAAGTCAAATCCAGTGAGTGGGGTGAGAGGTACATTGCTTTGGCTTGCACTGTTTCCGTCTGTCTGCTTGCAGCATGACTCATCACTCCTCAGGGTGTTGTTTAGTTTGTGCTGTTTAGTTTTTTGCAGACATGCGCGTCTCATCCAGCCACTGTTCTTCGCTACAACTTGGCTACAAGTTCTAGGAGATGAAAAATCTTTTAAAAGCAAAGTCCACTGAATTTCCTATGTGGCACTTTTGTGGTTCGTACATCTCCTATGAGGTTAGACAATCAGGGTCATGTTTCTGTGTGGGGAGTCAGTTGAGGTCTTATCAACCGAGGAAGACCCCTGTCTTGTAAATGCATGTGACTCTAGCTGTCTCTGCAGCTCCATGTGGGGGAGGCAGTGATTGGACCTGGCCTGCTCTGACCTGATCTTCCTGAGTCTCTTTTGTCAGATTCTGTCGTCCTTCTACAGCTCTTGCAGTAGCACTGTCGCACTAATCAAAGTATGTTCTCTGTTTATGAGAATAGCTATGAGAAATAATTCAAATGCATGACCCACTTATACGCAACAGTCTCAGGCTGATTTTGTTTGAGAGATGTAAATGTTTTGAAAATCAAGACATCTTATAATTCATAGTAGTAGTGCAAATTATTGTGTAAAGCATGAACAATTTCAGAGGTAACACAATCAAATGCATTTACACTTGTGCATTAAAAAAAGGTGCTGCTATTTCCTTCAAAGTTGGTTGTTGCTCCTGCAGAATGAGGAGCTCATCTGCGCGTGTGCTTCTGTGACGTATCAGTGTTGAGTCGAATAGAAGATGTCATGATGCAAAAAGAAATAAAACGCAATCCAAGAAATCAAAGAATACTCAGTATTATTTAAGTAAGTCTATTCTTATAAATTACATCAACCAGAATATTTAACTGTTTATATGGGCTTTAAATTCTAAAGCTTGTAAAATAAAATGTTCAAGATAAGATGCAAAACATTGTTGCACAATAAACATTCAACTACATTTGGAGGGGAATTTTGCTGTAGCAAGTAAACTGGATACATAGTGAAGTGCACATTATTATTGATTAGAAAAAACTGAGGTTGTAAGCTGGTATCCCAAGCTCTGGTACTGCCTGGAGCCAGGCTTCTTCTTCCAGACACTTGTCCTTCTGGTTGGATGAAGCAATGCTCAGTTAATCCATCCCTCTGGAAAGACCTCAGAAAAGGAGCTGGAGAAATAAAAGGAATATGTGAGGCAAGTACAGCAAATTAGGTCGTTGCAGAGAGGAAAGAATTATTGTACTCAAATAATTTGCTGGGAGGGTGTGCTGGATTTTGCTGCACAAAACCTGCTGCTATTTAATACGCGGTGTTGCACGTACGTAGCTGTGTTAAAGGTTCTTTAGCATACCAGTTTCAGAAAATTACCATCTTTGCACCATCCAGTTTACAGTAAAATTAACCAATCATACCATCTCAAATTTTGCATTTCAGACGCTGAAGGTGGAGAGGTGTCCCCCCCAATGGGTGCTGGTGTAGACAGCAACAGCTGGCACTTTCGCTATGGCCCCGGTGGTCCTGGTGCACCCCCACAACACCTGAAACCCGGTGAGGTTCCCCCAGAGGCCTTCATCATTCCTGGCTCCCCAGCCATCATATCCATCAGGCAGAACCAGGGAGGAGAGGACGACAAGAGTGATTTCATCACTTTTGGGAAAAAGGAGGAGGCCAAGAAGAAAAAGAAGAAGAAGAAGGAGAAGAAAGACAAGAAGGATAAAGGGAAGGATGATGGAGATGAGTAGAGAAGAAGGAGATGAATATCAAGAACAAATGGGTGTTGTTAAAACAGAGGTACCAACCAAAGTCCACTGGGTAAAAACTAAACGTCTCAATGATCGCAGCGTTCACACACTTGTATGACAAATTGACACACAAACCTTTCTAGTGCATTTAGGCCCTCTATGACAGAAACTGTATTGCTTTTCTTGGGGGGAAAAATAGAAAATAGAAAAAAAAAAACAACAACCAAAAGACTGAATTTACTCAACAACCTTACGTGCCTACACATCTTGAGTCGACAGCGTCTTTCCCATATTAAACAAACAAACAAACAAACAAACGAAATTTTGTCTCCTATATTAATAATTTTTGCCCGCCCTCACCCACTGGACATGTTGGCACCTCTGTCTTACCCCCTCCTCAGTGGGATCACCTGAAAAGCCTTCTCTCTGAGGGAAGACAATTTGTGCGAGAACAAAAAGCTCTGCGCCAGCTAACAAAAAAGAAGAAAGATGCGAGATGCTTGTCATGTGACGCTGGACATGAGAATTCCACCACAGTGGCGAGGAAGCAATTGGCGTGGTAAGGGAAGGGGTGGGGGGCGGGGGGGGGGGGGGGGCGGGGGGGGGGGGGTGGGATAACATGAAAAGCATTCTATCTGAGGGAAGAAAATTTGTGAGAGAAAAAAAAGATATGAGACAGATAACAAAAAAGAAGAAAGATGCGAGATGCTTGTCATGTGACGCTGGACACATCTGTAAATAGCAAAGGAGCAAGTCACTGAAACAAAGGCTACCATGACAATTTCTGCAGATTCCTTTGGTAATTGCTAGTGTTTCCTGAGATCTCGATGAAACCGCACACACACACACACACACACACACACACACACACACACACACACACACACACACATACGCGCTTTCACATTTAAACATGCATACTTATACTCACATTGATGGTATACACAGAGAGCACCTAAACCCTGAGAGAGGGAGATGAAACTTTAAAAAAAATGGAAGATCATCAGAAAATGTTCTGTAGACCAGACACTTGGAGCTTTTTGCCCTGCACTGGTTCCTATGCGATGCACATGTGTACTCTCTCAGGATGGAATTATGGCAGACGTTTCAATCACGCTGCAGTATTTCACAGTATTTGAAAGGTACAACAAGCTTTGTCTGCAACTGAAGCACCACCAGAGGAACGCAGAGAGCAACAGAACGTTTAAGAGGTGGGGAGGACACCTCACCTTCTCTCAAAGAGAGGGGATGCTTGGGACTCCATTTTAAGTCAGTGGACACTGATGAGACCTTAAGAGGATAAGAGGAGGGCCTTGAGATTTTGATAACGCCGTCTCTTCTCCCCTGCTGCAGTAAAAGCCTATTGCTTTCTGCTTTGAATGTTTGGTAGCAACCAGCCCTGATCTGAAACCTCGAGTTTACAAATACTCGCCTGCTTGTACTTGCCCCCAAGCTGCCAGGAGACGTCCTCACCCACCCTAAATGCCTTTTTTCCCCCCACAGTCACCATAAAGTCTGAGAACTTGTTCAGCTTTTCTTCCCCGCTCATAGCTTTAATTCATTTTACTTGTCATACCTGCACCTAACCCTCGCGCTAGCCCCCTGCTCAGGGTTCACCCTGGGAGTGGCCTGCTCTGAACATTGTGGTGTGCTGTCAACAGCATGGAGTAATGTGGCTGAGGCTTGGGGACGCTCAGTCGGGGGTTTCTCACCCTGGCAATTGTCAGATGTCTGTTCAAGTGCAGTTTAGTACTTTTAGTCTCCGAGTACTAAATTCCACTGTTAGTTCTTGTGTTCGTAGCCACTAATGAGAGGGGACCAGGTGGGATGAGACGTATAACAGGGGTGGCGAACAGGGTATAATGTGGTGGAGGAAGGTGCCGTGGGCTGGCCCTCCCCCTACATGTACAAAGTCAAACATTATTCTCCAAATTGATTATTTAGTATTGTTGATTCTAATATTAGCTTTTAGGTATGCTGTAAATATGGACCTTTTATATATCTCTATTGGTGATGAAACCTGGAATTTTGGGCATCTTAAGAGTCCCATCCTCCATCTACATCCCACCAATCCCCTCTCAGGAGTTTCTGAAAAAGGGGCACACGTCTGCCCCATACCCGCTTCTGTTGGTTCCTCTTCCCTGCCTGTAACTTGTTGCCACATCCCCAAAGTTTTGCAGCTCAGTATGACGTCAGTCTAAAAAATGGCTGCGTGCAAGTACTGTTCTAAGGAAACACATACTATATAGAGTTTTATATATATAAATAGATAGAAGGCTATGATTTTATTCTTTTGTTATATTTTACTTCATTACTTACACACACAGGAAATATTTGTATGTACTTCAGTCCGGATAACATCAATGTACTACAATCTTCACGCTCCACAGATGTATGGCATCCACTAAACCTCTTTAAGGTATTTGTAAATGCTATAGTGTGATACCTTTCAAAGCAAGTTTTTTTTTTTTTTTAACCAATTATGATTTTTTTTTTTTTTCCTTTGAGAAAAACAATGAAAAAAAAAAACAAAAACAAACTGTCCCGCTTTGACATGATGATCTTACTGACACTGTTATATTGTACCTGATATGTGTATGTTCCTATGATGAGCTATCACTTCCCTTTCACTCTTGAAAAAAAGAAAGAAAAAAAAAATGCAAATGTAAAAATGTACATGTAGTGTATGCTTGTGTTTAGTGAGTGTTCATGCTGTCATTCTTTCCAAATGTATGGTGGTGAACTATGGTGGCAATGTGCTGTCCTTAACAGACAAGCCCGGATCTATCAGTAAAACTTTGATTTTAATTTTCAACACCTGCTCATCAGCTGTTACAGTGAAGTAGTAAATTTCATTTATTTCATTTTTATTTTCAGATACATATATTTTTTTTTCTTTATTATTTTACCTATTAATTTACCTAAATGACTAGTGGTAATGTGTTTTGTTTATGAATCACCAATAAAGTTTTCTTTTCTTAAAAAGGGTGAATTTAGTGTCTTTACTTGAATTACTAAAGGATTCCCTCATTCATTTATGTAAAGAATTTACATTTAGTTTGAAACAAAGTACAGTAGGTCTGATTTTAAATGTATTTTCTGAAACTTTTTACTTTTTTTTTATTATTTGCAAAACCAAATGCTTTGCAAATGCTTTTTTTGCTGCAGGATAGCAGGCAAACCGCCTGTTCTGTTTGACTGGTATTTGTTAAAAACTAGTCACAGATGGCCTGAAGAGTCTCCTGGAAACGACGTTTCCAACA
>CAAE01007109.1:3049-49126 GCA_000180735.1 Tetraodon nigroviridis | reverse complement strand
TAATAGGCATTGGGGGTCATTCCATGTCCTGATTAGTGTTCCCTGCAGGGCTTTAACAGGGGTTTTTTCGGGGGGCTATTGAGGGAGGGAGGGAGTGAGAGAGAGAGATAGAGAAAGAGAGAGAGAGAGAGAGAAAGAGAGGGTTTCTACACCTAATCCTGGGAGTCTCCTGGGACGTCTGTATCCAGTTGATGGTCTTCCTGAGGACACAGGCTGGCTGGGTTGATGGAAGGGGCCTTTATAATCCACTGGTGCACGGTTGTAAAACATGTGTGTGTGTGTCTTTGTGTGTGTGTGTGTGTGTGTGTGTGTGTGTGTGCGTATCTGTGCGCGCACGCGCGTGTGTCTCAAATGCTCGGGTAATGAGCCACAAGTTAAATTAGCTTTAGTCTTTGACACAACTTGTCTTTAGTTTTCCATTTCTTCCCTTCTTCTGGTCTGAGACTTCAAAGACGAGACAGACGGCAAACATGGAGACACGCGAGGCTCTGGAGCCTTTAAAACCATAAAAAGAGTGAGAGAGATGATAGCATATTTCCTTAAATAATCAGGTCTTTCTCTCACACACATTCGCACAAACACACTCGGCACACTGTGTTAATGGCTCGGTAATTGTCAGAGGCAGACCACTGGGCATAATCAGGAAACTGCAGTAAGGCAAAGACCAATATTTGTAGATTTACTATGACAGATAGTACATTTTTATTACCCAAGGGCTGCTGGTGTGTTTGGGGATGTGATAAAGCACACCCATTCAAATACTTTGTTTTTAATCTCTCCTCTCACTCTCACATACTCTGGCTGTTTTTGCTGCTTTAAAATTCCCTTCTATGTTTTCACCCTAACACAGTCTGTGACCTCTCCATCGACGCTTCTGCTCCTGCATAATAGATCATATTTAGGCAGTTTGAGCAGGCGGACACGTCCCGAAGTGTGTCTTTCTGACCATCTCCGCATTAATGAACGTTTGCTTTCAATAAAGCGGGAACCTTGGGAGACGCAACGTGAGGACAGACGCGCGTCCTTTAATTCCACACATTCATCTTCCTCATGCAAATCTGTTGTCTACACCCCCCTACCCACCCCACCCATCACCCCCACCCCACCCATCACCCCCACCCCCACCCCCACCCACCCCCTAATGCAACTTGACCACTAATAACGACGTTGGACATTCATCTGCGTTATACTCATAAATAATGTATCCTGGAGCGCATGTTATAAACTGGGCTCTCCTGAGGAAGTTTTCTAGCTGGAAAAGGATCCTTTTCTTTGTTAGTTATTTCCAGATCTTCACGTTGAACACGGACAGGAAATAATTAGATCATACGGAGGCAATAAATTTCAGATATGGACGTGCTGGCTGGTTTACATTGTAGATTAGGGGTATTTACCATCTCTAGTGTGTGTGTGTGTGTGTGTGTGTGTGTGTGTGTGTGTGTGTGTGTGTGCAACAACGCACCCGTTTGTGGATATAAGTGATACTAATGTGGAGGCTTTTCAAGTCTGACACAACGCTGTTTGTTGTTTAGTCCCTCCAGAGATCCGCTCTGACCTCCCAATTCGCTCTTTTACATTATTTACTTATTTATTTATCTTCTTCTTTCGAAATCTGCGACAAAGACGTTATTCAAAGTGGAGGCAGCATTTATTATTTAAAGCTCATTTGAGCCGCGTGCTTATTCAAACGTTGACTCGAGTCGCCAGATCGAGGATTCTTTCATTCCCCACAATAACCGAGTGGGTTCGCTCGCTTTGGTGCAGCCGCTGATTGTCAAATGTGGTGTGTTGGCAGCGTGAACAGAGAATTAGTCATGTCCAAAAACACTGATTTAACAGTCAAAAGCCATTAGAATAACCCATGTAAATAATTGGCTTGAGTGGTTTTGGACTCTGGTGGAGAACTTTAAAATGTCAGTGAATCTTCTCTAATTAGAACTGAAGGGTGCTGCTCAGTCAGTTTGTAGCACTGGAACCTGGCAGCCAGGGCGGGGAAGCTGTGTGTGTGTGTGTGTGTGTGTGTGTGTGTGTAGACCAAACACCAAAACCTTCATTCTGCTAATAACGTGAGGACATTTTTTTGGGAAGTGGGGACATTTTGGCCAGTCCTCACAACTTTAAAAGCCTATTTGAGGGTAAAAACGTGGTTTTGAAGACGAGGTTTAGACGTGGGTTTGAGCTGGGGTTGGGGTCAGGGTGTTGGGGTGAGGCGCTGGGTCATATAGATCTATGAAAGTCCTTGCAAAGATGGAAGGACGAGGGTGTGTGTGTGTGTATGTTAACAAGAGAGACAAATAGGACACACAAATAGGAAGGGGGGGAGGAGCAGGTGCATCACTAATGGCTTTTTAAAAAGGTTACAGCGTAGAGCTCTTCTTTTCTAATGGGGCTCCGGCTGTGCTTGAGAAGCAATTTCCGGAAAAGATAATGTTGTCCAGAGTGCAAAGCTCTCTCTCTCTTTCTCTCTCTCTCTCTTTCTCTCTCTCTCTCTCTCTCTGGTGTGTGTGTGTGTGTGTGTGTGCTCTTGTCATTAACAAGACTGACAAACACAAAGAACACAAAGAGTGGGCGGGTATAGACTGGCGCATTTGAGAGAGGAACAGGGGAAAAAATGGAAAGAAATGTCTTATGTCTGCGCCTCTTAAAGTCATTGCGCCATTACGTGGCACGTATCAGCTCAATGGCTGACGTGGGTCGGCAAAGGTCTCAAGTCAGAAATATTCTAAACATCCCATTTTAGGACAGTTTTCAACGACGAATGTGTCATTTTCTCAAACATGTTTCACCTTATTCGTTCCCACAGCGGCTCTCCTGGGTTTCATCGCCAGGTTTGCGTGGTCAACGCTGCCCCCTCGTGTTTGCGGCGCGCAACTACAGTTAGTTTCAAGGGCGCTGGTTTCACGCGTCTGTAGGATTTTCACGTCTTTCAAACATCATCCTGCTGTTTTGAAAGATGTGATGTGGCAAAATGACACACAATAGCATTGTCATATTTAAAAATAAACAAAATAATGGCCACTGTGCGACAGCCCCTCGACTTAGGGTCCATAGGAACTAGATGCATGCGCAGTGTCAACAGTTTTGACGTTATATCGGATGACTGTAATCCAGTGAGGACATCAGGGCTAAACTGATAAAAAAAAAAAGGCTTTCCAGAGTGATGTTGTAAATTCATGGAAGGCTGCATCATTGCTGGCTCGGACTGGACTTGCACTCGTTTTACTGAATGACGTCAGACACCAGACTCTGAAACCCACAAAAAAAAAAAAAAATCTGTACAAAAAGCAGAAGCACAATATAACACAAGCATTTTAAGGTCTCTTTTTAGTTTATTTATTTATTTTAAATTTTACCGGCTGAGGAGACAGCTTATTGATTCGCCCTCATGCTGTGTCTTTTCAATAGTCAAGGACATCTTTGGCTTGTTTTCACACTCCCTCAGATGATGTGGTTTTTGTTCTTATCTTTTTTTACAAGATGAGTTGAGAGAAAGAGAAAGAGAAAGAAAAAGAGTGTTTTCAGGGAGGCCGCACTGGCGTGCAATTGATGGCAAACGCAGGCGTAATAAGCGTTGGTGTGTAGCAAGTCAGACCCTCACCAATTTGGAAATGTGCTGCATGAGCACAGCACCTTGACTTCATTTGACCTGAATGGAAGAGAACATAATTAGCATAATTGGGAACAGATGTGTTTATCAGCAGCCTTTCTCGCCAAAATGGCGGCGGCAGAAGCGGTCTTTCATAAAAGCGTATGTGGCAGGTTGAAGCTCAGCATTTCCAAGTGTTAAATAATGAGGCTCGTGCTTGGATTTTTAAGTGTTCTGAATTCAATTTTCATGTGAACGTAAGGCAATTTCGCTTAGTGGTTGTTAGCCTGACTCTCAAAAAAAAAAGAATGAAAGAAAGAAAAATAAAAAAGCTTGATATTTTCAATTGTGTCCACATCAGAGCTGGGTTTAATTAAAAGATTGTGTTTCCATTTTTGTGAAACGTGTGGCGGGATGGGGGGGTGTGAACAAGGGACTGGTATTTGTTGTGCAGTATTTGGATTTTATTTTGGTAAATAAATACAAAACCGAGACATTTAAACATGAAAATAAGATTTGGACAGCTATATGGTTTGTCCAAGTCTACAGTTGTTTACAAAAATGTCCGAGTTAAAAGATTTACTGGGTAAATTCAGAGCTATAATGAGCACCTTCTGCTATAACAGGCGTTGTCAGGACACCTTGGCAGGGGTCCTTCGAAGGCCTGCAGTTACACACAAGCCCATGTGTGTAATTATAGCAGCTTTTTTTTTTTTTTGACAGTTTAACTTAACAAAAAATAATTGCCAAATAACAGTTATACTGCCATATACTGTGCTCATTTTTAACATACCCACAAACCATTTAATAAGCACACACGCGCGCATACTCTTACACAAGAAAAGAAAAGAAGTCTCCTTTATACAGTATAAGCCAGGATAATCAGTACCACCTACCTGAAGTGTCCATGTGGACTGAGATGTGATAAATTTGACATATTTCTCCACTTTAAATCCTGCTTTAAACAACCGCTCACAATCCAGCTTCAGGTACTTTCACACTGTTCACGCATTTCACACGACATACAGCAATAATAATGGGTCACCTACTGTGTAAAGAAATGTAGTTTATGTACTCTACTATACAAAACTGCACCTTAGTGTTACACACTGCTCTGTGCTGTTAAGATTTCAAACGTTACGGTGAAAGCCATTTGCACCAACACGGGGAAAAATGGAAGTAAAAACGGGATGACGACAAAAAGTGGGAATACATCGGCCAGCCACAGTTTTCAAATTTGTGACAGTTAATAACCAAAGGTCAGACTTCATGGTTTGCATTGTTTTTAAGTATCTTTAATAACATTGTCACGTGGGTTAGAATCTGCACTGACGTGCTTGTGCACTGGAAAAACGAACGCCAAAACCAACTGCAGAATATGTGAGTGTTTGGGAGACTAAGAGGGGGAATCACACTGGTTTTTTTTTTTTAACCGTGTTTTGTTTTGGTTTTTTTTTGGCTATTTCCTTTAATAGCTGCCAGTGGTGATGATTTCGTTATCGGTGTCTCCGAATGCCGTGGTGCCGTGCGCCGCCCTGCTCGCAGCGTCTGCGAACATTGAGCCTGGAAACACGGCGCAACAGGAGCCGTTGCACGCTGAATTTAAAAATGGGGACTCAGACGCGCCGCACAAGGGTCAGATAGGGGTCAACTCTCTGATTTAGCTGCACTGCTGGTCTACTCTCCCCTAGTTTTCAATTTCAGCAAAACCATCCTTTTAAATAATCGTTTTGGTGTCTCGGATCTGTCTATTTTATGGGTCCCTTTTGAAATCATAAAGGTAACTACACAAAAAGGAGACGGGGGTGATGGTGGAAAGTGATGGTGTTGTGAAAGACTGCACAGAGAACTCCACACGGAATCAGGCGGTGTGCATATATATATGTATGAAATACATACATATATATGTGTGTGTGTGAATATCTTACAAAAGCCTAAACACACAGACGTAAACACACTCACGCCATACTGATGAGGAGAGAAAAATATTTGTGAAACATTGATTGGCTCCGGTGTGTTTACGACTTTTATCTCTCACTTTTATTACTGTATATTTAGAGATCAGATCTACTAGATACAACACAGTTTACCGCCGCCGCATCGCTTCATCTGCAAACGACAAAGGTGCTTCTGATTTAGGCAGCGTCTATTCACTCTGTCATCTTTATTTCTGTATTTTTATTTCATAAAGGTCTTTGTTTGAAATCATCTCTCTTCCTCTCCACTGTGTCGTCCTGAGTGTTACAAAATGGTCTTTTTTTAGGATGATCCCAAGTGATTTCAATATTCTTCGTCATAAAAAACCCCTCAAATCCTCAGCTCCACTGAGGGCTTTGCTTTCATTAAGCAGTTTCTCGAGTTTCCAGCCAACAGTCTTCAGCGTCATTTGGCGGTCTTTGTGAAAAACGGGACACATCTATTGCTTCAAAGGACTGAAAGGCCATAACGGAGGTCGCGTGACAGGACGACAGGAGGGCGTGTGTCCGTCTCCCGTCTGTCCGTAGCGGATGACCAATTTCAGCCCCGCTCGCCATGTGCAAATGTTGCTGTTGTGCCTCCTGCGATCGGCGGACCTTCAGACCTGGGTGGACTTGACTCGTCGGAGAGGATGGCGTCCTTCGGGGTGGGCGGGGCAGGGCGGGGGGCATTCGGAGGGCAGATCTAGACTGCGCTGGTTAGGCAACGCCGTGGGAGGAGGAGCACATCGGGAGGGGTGGGGGGCGGGATTGGCTGATGGTCATGTGATCTCAGAATACGGTAACCCTGGAGCCTATCACGCGGAAAAAGTACAAAGAAAAGATCAAACGTTAGCACAGATGAAAGGAAAGAGATGATAAAGAGCACGCATCGCGCTCCTCTTTCGTATCTTTAAATTGTTAATGTTTTTGGAGTTAAAAGGCAACAGCTGCAAAGGTGGTTTTTGGGGCTATTTTGACCAGCAGGAAGCAGCTTTTCAACAGTTTTTCAAAATCTTGGACCGTTCGTGCATCACGCCATGCCAGAGAAGCTCGGCGTTGATCCCGCCCACCATCCCTCCTGCTCAGCTATGGAAGACTTTCAGAAGGCTGACCAGTCGAAGACGAAAAGCAGGAATACAAAAAAAAACGACACAGTGGATGGTGGGAGGTTTGCAGGTGTCATCTGTTAATGACGGCCAAACTGAAACTAAAAGCTACAATGACAGTTTGGAATAAACACCGCAGCCAGCCACCATTAGTTTCATTTGAAATTTTTAACAAACAGTATGAGTCTATGAGGACAGAAAAATAGACACATTGTGAGGTCCCTTGATGAATCGTGTCTGCTTAGATGGTTCCGGATCCATTCCCGTCCCTTACCTGGAGACCACTTAACTTTTCGAGTGGACTCTCAACGCGGGGCAGGCTGAGAAGAGGGATCCCCACTGCAGCTTCCGGGCGCTGCAGAGGCAGAGGAGTCGGCGCTGCAAGGTGGGTTGGCTGAAAGTTGTTGATCACACACGTCACCTGATAGAAAACAGCTTTGTTAATAGATGCTGGTCGTTGACTTTTTCTTCTTAATGCCGAATTTATGGCTCTGTCCAACTATATCTTCTCCCAATTTCCTTCTCTTTCTCTCTCTCTCTCTCTCTCTCTCCCTCACCAGGAAGGCAGCAATGGCGCCGCCGGTGATGAACCCGGCCAGGACGTCGTTCCAGTGGTTCCTGTGTTCGGTCACTCTTATCACTCCCACCAGCACAGCAAGAGAGAGCAGCACCAGGCACAGAGTGGGCTTCGTCAGACGGGTCCCTTTGGCTCGAAACATCAGGGTAACATACATCTGAAAACACATATAAACCACGGGAGGTCAGACTCTGCTCGGATTTAGTGTCGGATGGTTAGAAGAGCTGAGCCTCTCTCATAGAGATCGGGTGAAAGGAGGAGGAGGAGCTCAGAGTTGAGCGCTGCTCCTCTGCTTTGAGGAGGCCCAGATGTGGTGGCTTGGGCACCTGTTCAGGGGTGTTCAGGGCAGGTTCCTCCAGCAGGAGGCACCTGGGAAAACCCAGGACTATGACAATGTTTTTCTGCTGGCCTAGGAAACACTTTGGAATCCCCCCAGAAGAGCTGGACAAATTAGCTGGGGAGAGGGAAGTCTGGGCCTGCTGGCTTAGGCTGCTGACCCAAGATGGAAGGCTGGATGGATGGATGAAGGTTAAATAGAATTTTACACCGTTACTAAGCACAGTGCTGTTATTGAATAACCTGTCACTTATAAGAGCTTTGGAGCTCAAATTATTCTTATTTTTTTTAACACTAAATGCATTGCACAGGGATACTAATGACATGTTTTTTTATGTTTTAATTTTAAGACGTATTGTTGATTAGACTCTGTGAATGATTAATTGGTCATCATTTAAATGAAAGTTAAATATGAATTTTGTAATACACAAAATGGCACAATTCTAATGACTCAAAACTGAATGATTCATTTTTTGCGCCTTCTTTGGGTCCATACTTGAAATGGTCAACTTTTTTTCTTTTTTTTTTACATAACATTAACAGAACAGTTGCACTAGACTTAAATAAATAAATACACAATGCTAGAATGACCGTAGCCATTGAATATGTAATGACTGACTTAAAAAAATGGATATATCTATATTTTTTTACTCGATTCGAGTCACCAAACGTTTCCCACCACTGTGTAGATGGCTGAATAAAAGCTGAGCGCCGCATCTTTGGAGGGGAAGGACTTGCGAGCGGACACCACCAGGTATGGGTTTCCTGTGCAGGCTCGATGCTCTGTGATGTACTGCAGGGGTGACTGGCAGCCCAGGGCTGTGTAGTTTGGCTTGCAGGCTGTTAAGAAATGAGGGGTCTGGTGACCTGTCACCACTTGTCCTGCATTGGCGAAGATGGTAGTGGCGAAAAGACCGAATGAGTAGACACCTGCATTAAAAAAAAGGAGATAGGAGGCAGCGAGGGGGGAGAACCAGAGAATAGGAACCAGTCAGTAAGATCATCCTAAATGAGGGTTAATTGGGTTCACTGCTGCTAACTGTGTGGGAGTGAAAGACCAGAGAGACCTCCATTCTGGGTTTTAAAAAGATCAGAACTAATAAATACAGAGATGATGAAAGAGGAGGACATGAAGTAAAAGGATGGAAATTGATACTTTTTTTGTGTGTCGCATAACTGACCCAGAAAACGTACGATCCTCCGGACCAGCGGGTTAAAATAACAGCAGTCGGCGGTCACAATGGTCTTCTCCTGAGCTCCTTCGGTCTTCACAAAGAAGCTGGTAACTTCCCCGATCAGTATCTGGAAGAGATGCAAATATGATTATTTTAAAGGGAAATTTCACAATCACTTAATAACACATTGTTTAATGGTAAAAGTAAAACACCTCAGATGACCACATGACCACGTACCCTCTGTGTTTAGCTAAAAACCTCATTAATCGTAGTGACTCGTCTTTCTTTTGTCTTCCTCTCTTAAAATGTAAATAACTTCATAAATTAGGCATGATTTTGGTGGATAAGTAATATGACTGAGCATCATCTCAGAGGGTTTCAACTGATTCATGGTGTGAATGTCCAGTCACGAACTGTTCCGGTGAGGAAGCAGATTCAGACGTATTTCCAGGCACCCCAAAGGCCTCACAGCAGCCAGAAACACTCTCTCGCTCAGCCGCAGGTACAAGACCAAGGTAAAAGGAAAAAAATCTATCAATTACAACACTTTTGTTCTGTTGTAGAAGAAATGGAGGGGGGCGGCGGCGCACACGGAGAACAAGAATCAAACAGCATGAGCAGAATGTTTCAACAATAGAAAACTTTAACGCTCCAAAAAGCTCCTGTCACGCTAACATTTTGGTGACAGCCTTCAGAAGAAAAGTGTTTCAGCATATTTCTTCGAGAAGCTCTTGTGAAGTCGGCTATAGTCGGTGAGACGGGGAGAAGAAGAGGAGTTAGGGGAGAGAGTCTTTTGGCAGTAAAACACGGAAGAAATACGAGGGAATTTCCATGCCTAACTTGAGAAAAGTTGGCCCATAATGGCCACTGGCTGTTCCGGGAATTCCAGAGGAGTTGCCCACTTTAAAGAGAGTAAGATGCTTCTAATTAATAAACTTCTAAAGGAAGAAAAAAAAAAAACTAAATAAACTGAGATCCAATATACTTATTTATATAAATTGGATACAATGCATCAATAAAATATATGTTTTTGGTAGTAACACTGTCGGTATTTCACATTCCTCATCTTACCACAGTAGAAACATGACTGACCAAACACCTGCGAAGATCTTTTCTGTGTGTCTGTGAGCTGCCTCATCTTCATTTTTCCACTTTTTCGCTCTCGCATTTGTTTTCAGACACGGCTTTTCTTCAATGCACAGACCCTTCAACCGCATGGAACCTGGCTTCCTTCAAGTCTCTTCAAAGACGACATCAAACCACAGGAATTGCATGTGGTGGAACTGAAGTGCGTGCAGGAACTGAGACTCACGCACGCACAGTTGTTGATGGGAAGGGGAAGCCCCTGTGTTGGCACTATTTTGTAAAAACACTGTGGGCATATACTTGCTTAAATTATGAATTCCTGGGCAGTTCTGCTATTTCATTTTGAGCTTCTTTTGAAATAAAGCTGCCGATAACGACAGCAGGTAGAGATGTTTTTCGGTGTCTTCTTTTGTTCTCTGCTTGCTTCTCTCTTTGATTAAGAATGATGTCGGTAACCTGCATGAGCGAGCGCCATGTGATGAGTTCCCTCTGAGTTGTCAGATGTTGCATTATTTCCTTGTTTTTTGTGTTTATATCCTAAAAGAAAAAAAAAAAATCAATATCTATCTCCTTTTGTTCCAGTCTCACAAATGTTACTTCCTTTAATCTCCAGGAAAGGGTCTGCTCTTTCTAGTTATATCCACACACACACAAACACACAGACATGCGCGCGCGCGCGCGCACACACACACACACACACACACACACACAATAGAGAACTCGCATCCATTTATCAAAAGTAAAGACGTTGATTTAATTATATTCAAATTCTCTAAAACCATTTTTTTTAATTAACTGATACTAATAATTAGGGTTGTCAAAACAATGTATTAGGTTAGGTTGATCGACAGTAAAAATATAAATGCAATGACAATAAAGTTCTATTCTATTCTACAACAGGGACTAGTTCACGTTCTACGATCTAACAAAAGGGGGCGATAGAGCTCCACCTGAGCCAGTGGTGACTGTTATTGTAAAAGAAGAAGAGTAATTATTTCCTTAACAAATAGCGGAATACGTTTTTATGTTTTAATTTGGATTTTTTTTTTTCATAACCAATTAAATGATGAAATAAAAATGGAATCTTGAGAAGTTTAGAGACAAAATTCGGCTCCATTTATTTATTTATTTATTTATTTTATTTTTTTTAAACACAAGGCAGCACAATATTAGCCAACGAGGAGTACAGAGTAATTTATGTTACATTAGTTTATTTTAAAATAACTTACTCAGATCAGGTAATTATTTGCTACAAATTTAAGACTTAGGTGGGAGCCAAACACCATGTAAATACACACACACACACACACACACACACACACACACACACACACACACACACACATCAAAGACACACACACACACACACACATCCTTTCACGTTCCTCTTTTCCATGGTGAGATGCAGCTTCCATCTGTATCTACACCAGTAGACTGCAAATCACATCACATGACCTGCTTGAACTAACAACACTGAAAAATAAGTGTTGACAGCATCCTGGGTAGGCACAGGCTGCTGAATTAATTAAAACAGATGTTCCATTTTCAGTTTAGGGAATTTAAGATAGCTCCCAAATCTGACAATATGGGAATTTGCCTAAAATGGTGAACAATTTTTCATCTCTGTCAGATAAGAGAACAAAGGCAAAGTCTTACTAAAGGTCAGTTAAAGGGAAAAAAAAAACCAAAAAAAACCAAAACATTTTCTATGCATCTTGTTCCGTGTGGAAATTAACAATGTCCTGCAGGCAGTTGTTATATTTTTTTTTTAGGTCACATTTATTTCATACTTATCTATGGCACGGCACATTTGTGCGCGAACACCTGATTACACAGACAAGGGGATGAGAAGATGTGGTGGAAGACAGAAAGTAGGGCAAAAAGAGAGAGAAAGGGAGGGGAAAAGGGAGAAGTTAGAGAAACAAAAAAGAAACCAAGAATTTTGCAAATGAACACAGATGAGAGGGACATCTGGTAAACCGTACTGAACAAGCAACTGTGTCTTTTTTTAAACTCTTACAGACAAGGTGAGAGAAGACTTGGGGGAACAGTGGCAACACAGAGACATGCAAATCCACTTGTTGGGCAATTAGAAAGCTTAGGACTATTGATCAACATCGATCCGTTTTAGTCACTGACACATCCGGTCAGTTCGCGTCACGGGGGAAGTGTAAACTCTACTCCAAGTATGCAAAAATGCATCTGAGCTTGAGTTTAAGTGTACAGGGAACAAAAAGCTGCAGCAGCAGCAGCAGCAGCAGCAGCAGCAGCCACTCTCTCCATTTTTCCTAATATACTGTAGATGCCGTCAACTATGACTAATGCTACCACCAATCAGAAGCGGAACCAGTGATGCAGCACTAAATATCTGCATGATGTCACAATGAATGAGAAGCAGCTTAATCTGGAAGAGGCCTTTAAACAGCTTTGTCACCTAAAACAGATGTGCGTAGGACTACGGGCTTCGCATTAACAGCGTGAAATCATTGTTTACAGTCACCTTTGCCTCATGACCAACAGTTGGTATTTACACATCTGTGGTGACAGGAACACCAAGAGTCCTCGCTGGTCTCCTAAAAATGCCTCAGGACTGACAGGAAGCAGACCTTCAACACGAAGCTTCCGCAAATATCACATGACATTTGATTTGTTCAGGCCCAAACCTCCACTTTCTATCACACAGACACACACACACAGGCAGGCAGGGATGGTAACCATGACAATTCAGCTACTTGCGCTTTATCATCACCCACACTCTCTCCATCCATCGCCTTCTTGCTGTCTCACTCTGCTTTTGTTCTGTTTTTCACTCAGGGTTCAGGCAGCTTTCCCAAACCCACCATAGAAGAAAAACTACCAGAAAAAAATATTTATTTTTCTCTTTCTCCTTTTCTTTCCCTTCCATGATTTAAATTAAACTTTTTAGCCTCTTTGTCTTCTCCCCAGTGAGGTTACCGTGACGCCCAGTTCATGTTCTCTCTGCTTTTGGTGCTCTCCCCTCGCTCACCTTTGTGCCTCCAATACTGATCTCACTTATTTTCTCTCCAGAAGAAAAATAAATGGCTGGGGAAAAAGATAAACAAGATGATAACGAAAAGAAAAACTGCGGATTAGAGCGAGAGATTGCTGCAAAATTGTCCAAGTGTACTGGCGGATTATTGTCCTCATCTGTGGTTACAGCCTATTTTACAGGCTATCACAGTCGGACGAGATGGCTGGTCAGGCGTATCAGCCCCGGGGGGCTCCGCGGTCCTGCTGTCTACATCTCACAATCCTCGACCCAGTGTGACTGGCAAAGTCGGGATAAAACCAGGATTATCCTTTATTATCCCCGTCCTTTCTCACAGGCTACACTCGTAAGAAGCTAATCTGCCTGCCTGCCTGTCTGTCTGTGTGTCTGTCTGTCTGCCTCTTATTTGTTGAAGTGGAGTGCAAGGCAGGCAAGCGTCACTGCTGAACGATGATAATCCCCCTCAAAAATAAGGGATGTCTCTGGAGGTGGTTGCACCTGTCATTTTTAATCTGTCATGTCTGGGACCTAAATGAAAAGTTTGCCAGAACACAGAGGAAAATGTGTATTTCTACATACAGTAAAATTGATACGTAAAACAGATATTAGTGTGTTCTTTCTCTACTCTCTGTCTTACATCTACATTTTAAAGAGACCATGAATCATCCAAAAAAGATACAGATTTCAACAAAACATGCAAAAAAGATTCCTATCTTTCAAAACTGACAGACATAAATAGTTCAAATTAAATTACAGTAAAGGAAAATCCACACAAATAAAACCCCTCTGCTAAACCCCTGTATGTGTGTGGGTTATGTTGGGGTTATGGTTACGGGGTTAGTTGGGATAGTTATGGTTAGCCTAAGAGACGGGGGTCATACACTAAGTCTTCTTAAGTATAGTAGTTCAAACATTAGTGCATTTGTGTGTAAGTGTGCGTAATACAAGTCATTTTTCATCAGGATGTTTGTCAAGTTGTGATTGCAACAAGAATAGACGATAATAAACAGGATAAGGAAAAGGTGGGGGGAAAAGAGAGTCCATGAACAGCCAGATTGACTGATCGTATGTAATTTGTCAAATTAGCATAACAATGGAGCCATCAAGGAGATTCTGCCGAACCCAATGGAGGAACTCAGCTCCGAGGCTCACCTGCAGCCTCCCTCCATGTACCTGTCACAACTCCAGAGTGGAGAAAGAAAGAATGTGTCATGTGTCCAAGCGACGCGTTTCCATGAACAAACAGCTGGCCCCAGCTCTTACATTTCTCAAAACGACAAACAGCTCCTGCTTGGCTGTTTCTCTGTACCTCGCCCTGACCTTTGAACTTTAGGCTCATGCAGTTTCTCAAATCTGTTCAATAAGATCGGGTTGTCGTCTTTCCCCCGTTTCCCACGGGCACAGTGCAAATGTTCGCGGGACCGTGACAGCCACAGCAGCACACCGTGGTGGTTTTTATAGCCGACAACGGCTCTGATTTAATAGTCTCTGGCATGACTGATCGATCTCAATGAATTTCGTCACTTGGAGTATACGCGCAGATGATTAAATTGACTTCTCTCTCTCTCTTTTAGCTGTGTGGCTTCGTTTTTCTATTTATGCGACTTTATTTTTTGCACCATTTTCTCTTCTCCTCCTCATTGTTCTGTGGTTTTGTTTTCCTCTGAAAGAGCGTCCTCGATTTGGTGTTCCATTCTGTTTGAGAGAATTACATTTAGCAGCATTAAAGGCGAACTGTCGAGAGTGAATGCAATCAGCAGTGAGCCTCTGAGTAACATAGACTTGGGGTACAAACGCACACACTCAAAGCTTCTATCATCTTCTTCCTTGAGCAAACATCTCTGAGTCTCCTTACGGTTCATACATATAGGCTTAGTACTACAATTACTATTTGATCTTGCGATCGGCTGCAGCTTCCACCACACTGACTATTGCGTGGGGTGTTTTGCACCATCATCACACACACACACACACACAGTCACTGTTGCAAAAACGTGTACGTACAGAGAAACATTTAAAAATGTTCACATGGCACTTTATCCCACTCTTTTGGACAGTTGGGCAGGATTATTCTCCAAAAATCCACCCATGTGTGCAAATGTAATATTCCACAGAAGCCGTCGTAGTTCACACACACCCTTGTACTTGTATCCTTGTGAGGACTCTTATAGACATAATGTATTTGCCGGCCCCTACCCTAATCCTAGCCATCCTTATTAACGACAGTACCCTAACCCTAACCCTGACCCTAACAGTAGCCTAAATTCAATTCTAACTTTAAACTTAAACTCACCTCCTAACCCCCCAACAGTCCTTTGGAGCTGTGAGGACTAAATGTCCCCACAACTATATCCTGACTTTGCCTGTAGAATGCAGATTTTGGTACCCAGTTTGTGGCAAGTACAACACACACACACACACACACACACACACACACACAAACAGAACCAGTTTTCAGCAGCAGCCACCTACGCACTTCTCTTTATCACTTTGCTGCTGAAAATCGGTCTGTTTAGCAAGTACTGCACAAGTGGCCGGATTTCCTTCATCCTTTCACTTCCTTCCTCGCTGTGTCGGCCTCACATGCGCATCCAGATTTAACTTTGTTAAAGCTGAGACTTACAGGTTCTGCACAGGGTGAAATGTGTGGTGCATCTATTTTGATGTGTGTATTGTGTATATATTGTAAATGTTAACAGATAAAACAGAGGTAGAACTAGAAAAAAAACTAATAATTGACACAAATTCTCAGATTTGTTGACAGATTCATTCAATATGATTATTGTCATCTTAGTTAATTGCTGCTATAAGGCTGCTGTTGTAAACAGTTTTTTTCCTCCTCTCCATCTCTCTTAGGGGCTCAGAAACAAATTGAACTCCCACAGATACTGTAAAAACAATTTTGAATCAATATTTTGTAACAGAAATTAAACACATAAAAGATTCAAGAATAGGTCACTATAGATACCAAACATTTTTTAAATTACAATGTATTTAGTATCATGCTGTAAAAAAACAGTGTGTTCTCTACCTAATCTTCAGAAACATGCCATGTCTTTTCAGGGCATCACTTGTGTTTTCCACATGCACACTCTGGGAACTGCTTGAGGCTTTCCCCATGCCTGGCTGCTGATTTTAGCAATCTGCTGCTAACAGTAGCTCAGCTTGTTTCCATTTCATGATTCACATCAGTGTAGATTCTGAGTTGCTACAACATAAACAATCAGGTGGGAAAAACACACTCAACACAGCACTTTCTTAAGAGTCTATTTAGCCTCTCTGACTCTCTACTAACAGTCCATTCAGGTTCTCTTACCTCTAGAGCTGGCCCATTTAACCTCACTGTCCCTCCTAGCTTCCCTGTTACTCTATGATAAGTCAGTTTAGCCATACAATCCCTCTATCACTAGTCCATGGTGATTTTTTTGGTACCCTTAGCTTCGCTGTCCCCTTAAAACAGTCCATTCACCCTCTCTATATAACCAATCAATGTAACTTCTCTGCAACCGACCCATTTGGTAGCTTTGTCCTTAAAAACGGTCCATTAAATTCTCTATCGCTCTATAACCAGACATTACAAGTACCTAACTTGTAATGTGCACTGTGCTGTAAAGTGCTTATGATGTTGCCCGTGTTACTAACTTCTTTCCACAGCAAAAACATCCTTGCACCTTATTGCGAATCCCTCGACTGCTGTTTCAACTGTTCAAGTCGAGCAAGAAACTGCACATCTACTCGGTCGCATGCCTCCGCATCGTTTTTACAAAGACAAAGCAGAAAAAAGGAGCTGTGAAGGGGGAAGTCATTTTGAACGTCACCCACTCACAACTGATGTGCACAGTCAGTTTCATGTTGTGATGGGAACTGTCTGAACTGTCACTCAAGGAAGTTTAAAGTCTGAGTCAAACCAGAAAAAAAAAAAGAACGCTGAGACTTTGCGCCTTTTTAAAATACCGAATCCGAACTGAAGCTGGTGGGCTGGCGTGGTGAGAGTGAACACAGATGCTCTGACTTCTGTAAGTAAAAAAAAAAAACAAAAAAAAAAACCGATTCATTCTCCAGGCGATATCATGTCACTCTGCTCCCACTCTGCTCAGCTAGCATATCCCTGCAGCCTTCCATCCATTACAGGCTCCAAACAAACACGCAGGCTGGTGTGGTGGCTACGATAGCAATAACAACTGATTATTATTCCAGGCAAAAAGGGCACACATTGCCTAACGGAAACATGTAAACAGTTGATTTCAGTAATATATTAAGTGATGGGTGTGCACCCTGCCTGACATAGGCTGTGACAAACCAGCATGCAAATGTGCGTAACGTCAATGAATCCCATCGAACCCACAAGCTCAGGGTGGCGGGTGGGGAGTGGGGTTGGGAATCAGAAAGATCTTTGATGAGGAGCTGAAGAAATGAATTATTAACGATGTCCCAATATACCGAGAAGGAAGTGCGGCTGCCCTACTGATCTAGTCCATGCTCATTATGTGGAGCGGGAAGATTCACTTTAAACTCATTAAAAACTGTTTGCCACAAAAAGTTAAGCCAAGTGTCTAGGTCTCTTTTTCTAAATCTATCCCCTGTCAAGACTCTGTTACCTACAAACAGCAAATTGGTTCAGACGTTAGATTAGAATGCATTCCAAAATCTTTTATATACTCTCTTTCATTAAAAAAAAAAATTAAAAAAAAATCATCTTATAGCAAGCAGTTTTAAATTACGGCCAGAAACCTAGTACCCGAGACCCATTTCTGTAGCTGTTCAACGGAGGACAAATATAGTGCCCGTTGCCATGGATATGACTGAGAACACATTCACACGAATGGAAGCACTGAGACCATGAGGACGCACGCCTACACAGCTCTCCACTCGTGCGGTCCACAAACTCCACGTGCAGATGAGGATGTCCGACCGTGTGCGTGTGCAGCGCTACGTCTGCGGCGAGATGGGTGAACATTCGCGTTTAGGGTTGGTTTGTTCTCCCCACCGCACCCCCCTATTTTTCAACAAGTTGAGCGTAGGCTTACCGTGACTGTGGGGATGGCGGTGACCAGCGAGTAGACGAGTACCGGCGGTGCCTTGCTGTTGTCCTCCGGTCCTGGGTATGGCTTGGAGTAAGATTTGTCAAAGCAGAAGAAGCCTTGGATGTGCACTGGGAAGGTGTCCGTGTACTCAAAGTAGTACGCCAACAGAACGGTCCCTGCCATGATGACCAGCTGGAAATAAAACATATTGGTTCCAGTTTTAGGACTGCATCCAGATGGAGTAGAGTTGGAAAAGAAGAGTGGAAAACATATGAGTTTAAAAAAGGGAGAAAATCCTCCTTTTCACGACGAAGATGATGGATGCTGCTGTTATGTGTAAGTGTGAAGAGATGATGATGAAGGAGGGAGGAAGGGGGGGGGAGGGAGGTAGAGATAGAGACAGCAGGAGAGAAATAAGGAGAAGGACAGGGAAGGGAAGAGAGAGGGAGAGTGAGGGAAAGAGAGAGAGAATGAGAGAGAGGAAAGGAATCCAGATCGAGAGCGATCCCTTCACCGATGTCGGTGAGCGGTGTGGGAGGGTGTAGGAACAAACAGAGTACGATCAAAGAAAATAACAGCGTATAGGGGAAAAGTGAATGAGGATGAGAGCGAGAGGAGGGGAGGGGGTG
Organism: Tetraodon nigroviridis; assembly: GCA_000180735.1. Lineage (NCBI taxonomy): Eukaryota > Metazoa > Chordata > Actinopteri > Tetraodontiformes > Tetraodontidae > Tetraodon > Tetraodon nigroviridis. Next base: position 30,639 of record CAAE01007109.1, on the reverse strand, counting down.
AAAAACAGATGGGGTGAAAAAGAGCAGAGTGGAGGAGGGGACGAGCGGAGGCAAGGAGAGACAGACCCGCAGAAGGCACCACGGCGAGAAGCCAGTGGCGGAAAATTTATGTATGTGGGACTCTTTGCATAACTTCTGCCACTGTGCCTCCCTCACTCATCTGCATGTGGACCAGAAGCCCTGATGCACGACCTTCACGGCTATTTCCAGTCCATTCTCAAACGCGCTTAGCAATTCACTGGAGCAGACAGCAGTACTACCCCCCCCACCCCACCCACAAAAAATAAATAATAAAATAAAAAAATAAAAAAATAAAATATATATATATATATATATATATATATATATGCATGCTTTGTCCCTGCAGAGACACACACAAGGTTTCCGTCACGGTCCAGTTCCAGCATCCTCGCCACGTGTCCCAGTTCCACATTAGGACAACCACGAAACCACCAGCTCAGGTCTACCGTTGGAAAGAAACGGGGAGGTTTGCGCGTAACTTATTCTGCCCTGAAGTAAAAGGCAGGAAAAAATAAAAACCAGACAGCTGCTGAATGGCTTCATTTGTAGTCAAAATGTTTGCCTGAATAACTTCTATTGTCTGAGGAGGACAAATTTATCAGCAGCAAAACACAGTAGCCTCCGCTGGCAAACGGAGCCAGTTGGCGAAACTAGGGCAGCAGCGTTTGCTGGCTGTTGCTAACAGTTTGAACAGTTTTCTTAGAGGCTACGGAATTAGAATAGTAATCTGCTTGAATTTTTTAAAAAATTAATTAAATAAGAGCGATTATGAATATTAACAGTGTGATCAGACTTGTAGTGCTGATTCCAGAGCCTGATTATGATGAACTGACCTTCGTCAAATTAGGCCTTTCGACCCGTCTCACATGACTCTGATGAATGAGGGTAATTAGTGCGCCGACCGGATTTAATTCAGAGTAATAATAATCACTGGAAAGGACATGTCCTTACTGTCAGTCATTCCAGCTCAGTCATGCTTCTACAGCTGGGGAGAAAAAGGGAGGAAATGGGTAAGCTCTGATCCGAACGAGTCAGCCAAAGGAAACGTTGCCACCGGTTACCAAGGTTACACATCTCAAGCCAGCGGATGGAGATTTTTTTTTGCCGGATTAGCATCTGGTCTTAAAAAAAAACACCTGTTGTAAATAGGAACATTCTTTGATTCCTCGGATCGGGCTCTTGCTTTGGGATTGACCTCGGAAGCGTCTGACAAAGTTGGATTGAACTTTTGCCACCAGTCTCCATGTTCTGCGGCGGAGAACTCAAACGGAATGTTGCTTCAGAGAATTTCTCTACCCCCACTCCCACACACACACGTTTCCCCACAAGCTGCATCTCTCTCCCTCTCTCCCTCTCTCCCTCTCTCTCTCTCTCCTTCTCTGATGTACAGAATAGCTGGGGGTCCAGTATGAATCAACACGAATCTGGGTTTCTGTCATTTCAATGACGAGATACTGCCTCCTGCTCTCTTCTGGGTGAACCAAATCAGACATTGTCATGCGCTCTGGCGCACGATCCCAGTTTTAAATCTGTGTTCTGCCTGAAATCTGTGTAGTCTGCGACTTTGCCGGTCTTTTCTGGACACACACGTATCCGTGTGGAGGGAGTGTGGTCTCTCCTCCCGGTCACCGTCATGTGGTTGTTTCACTGTCCCAATTCAAGGTTCAAAGCGCCGAATATGGCACATTCTTTACGGGTGAATCCACCACGGCTACGTTCTGGGCTGTATAAATAAAACTCAATCGACTTTACACCGGTTGCCTGGCAACATCAGAGCGATGACAACACTCCAGAAAATTCACGGTGCACGATGATCTCAATTAACGCCCAACAGGAAGGGAAACCGCTGCATCCTTCATGTCTGCTTGCTTGTTTTGTTTTGCAGAGTGAGAGGGGAAAAAATGAAGACAGCAACCAAAAAAAAAAAAAAGATAAAAAAAAAAAAAAACGCCGAGGGGGAGGGGGGGAGGAAAAAAAAAACCCCTCCGCCAGCATCTTTCTTCAGCAAAGTGACAGAGTACCCACTTGGACGAAGTGGGGTGGGGGACTTGTTACACATTTCAGCTTTACCGCAGTGAGGAGTGACAATGAGGATGGGAGGAGAAAACAGTGACCTAATTCAAACTCCAGACGTACAGGACGTCTTTTGCCACCGTTTCCGTCGGAGACGCTGCAAAATCCCCAGAATCCCCCGCAGATCACGGCAGAGCCGCGTGCGTCTCCCGTCCTTTCCAAAGCATTTCGGTGGCAAATCTCACACCCTTTAACGCCTTGAAGACAAATAATGCGGCACATACAGTGGACACGCGCGCGGGCGCAAGTATTTGCACCCTAACCCTGGCGATCTATATGCTCCAGAAAGCTTTATATATCAAATATCAAGCTGCAGAGCTACTTTTTTTTTTCCCCTCCGCTTGTTTGTTTGGAGCTGCGTGCATTAAAGCGCGTGGGCGTGTGTTCGCTCTCTAGTGTTTCCGAACATGCCCGCCGGGTGTGTGGGTGTGCTCCCCTCGTCTGGGGAAGAACTCTGACACAGGCACGCTGCGTTGAACAATTCTCCCCATCAGCCCCGACTCTCATTGTTGCTCAGCCACGGGCAAATCTGGACCAAAAGAGCGAGGGGGGGAGGATGAGGAAGATGGGGAGGATGGGGAGGATGAGGAGGATGGGGAGGACTGAGGAGGATGGGGGGGATAGAGCTGAGCCGGGGAACCGCTATCGAGGAGCCATCAAAGTTTAAAGCAAACATTTGGAAACAACCTGCAGGAACCCTCTTCCTGAGTGATTATGCGTGCCATTTTGCATGTCGTTTTCTGCGCTGCGCTGGGTATGATAGTGAGCGGCCTGATTGGCCACGTCATCAGTCAGACAGCTCCAGAGAGGCCCGGGTGTGAAATAATTCATGGGAGGACAAAAGTTGCAGCTCGGGATACGCACAGTAACGATCCCGCAGCAAGATTGCTGCAATAAAAATTTCAGTGCCGCAAAAAATATAGAGCTTCTGGCGAAGGAGCCATCTAAATGCTTTTTAACACTAATGGGGAAAGCAGCCTCTCCGCTGAAAGCAGACTCGCAGCTCTTACTATTTATGACATTTCCCTCCAGTCCCAACAATAGGCACCTTTCCGCGCCCACAGCTAGCCTGCCTGGAAAGGTTGCGGCGTCTTTAGCTTCCGACGCTGCTGGGTTCTCATTTGCATGGAGACACAACAGCCACAGGTCACCTTGAGCGGAAACGAAAAAAAAAACAAACCCTGCATATGAAAAGAAGAGCCAAAGATTGCCCCGTGTCACATGGCTAACAAGCGGAAGGGCAAAAAAAAAAAAGGGAGGCAAAAGGTCAGTCAGTGTGTGACTCCCTCGTCTTGCAGATGCAGATCGCTTAGAGGAACGCAACAGCCAATCAGGTCGGAGGGTTCGTGTCTGGTGGGTGTGAAAGTCTAGAAATCTATGGCATGTCAAGTGTGGTGGGAGTTCTCCCTCGTTCATCACTGTTGGGTTTGTCCTTCCTCCAGTGTTCCTCTCGCTCCTCGGAGACTCACGTGGAAACAGCACGTTCTCCACTCAAAGCTCTCCAAACGTCGTGTTCCGACCCCAATACCGCTGGATTTAGTGGGAATTTATCGTTGACTGGCATTCCGGTGTTGATTTAGGATTTAATTGATCTTTCCTAACAGCTGAAGCTTACTGGTCATCTGGCCAGGTCGTTATGAATCACATCTTGTAACTTGTCTTGTCGCTGATTTCAACACATCAGTTTTCTAAATTATCTAAAACTATCAGGTTCTACTTTAGCCAATCAATATCTACCCGTCCATGCATACAGCAGTCTATCCCAGCACTCTGTGAGTGGGAGGCAGGAACACACTCAGGACCGGTCACCTGACACTCACTCTCCGTCCAGCCCGGAGAACATGCAAATTCTACAACAGACCGAGCTGGAATCCAACCATGAACCATCGCGCTATGGAGCCGCCATGCTAACCACCGCACGACTGCGCTGACCAGTGTTCCTCAGGCCGCTTCTCCTGGAGCGTATCTGGACTGACGCTCACACAGCACTGGTGCCTCACGGCAAGAGGGTCCAGGGTTCAAGTCTCCCTGAAGCCAGGGGCTTTTTTTTTCTCTCTGCAGGTCCTCCAGTTTCTTCCCACAGACCAAAGACTTGGGTGAATTTGGGACTCTTCATTTGACCTTAGGTGTGAATCATCATTTGGTTTGTATGTCACCTTTGTGATTAGCTGGCGACTTACCCCAGATTCCTCCCTCTCACCCAAAGGCGGCAGAGACAGGCTCAGGCTGCATGGATGTCTATCCTTGTGCATCTTTCTGGGCAGGGAGAGAAGGTTGTTTCCATAGCACTCCAGTGTTGTGAAAAAGTGTGTATTTTCTGTGTGCACTTAGTCTTTTTCATAGACTGCTAATGAGATAGCATTCGGCATCTGAATCTTTATTTCTTATCAGAAAGAGATGAGAAGGTTTTTAAGAGCGAGGTGTGCAGAGCGTGTAGGCTTCGGTCGGTCTCAGTACCTTGCTCAAGGACACTTCAGCAGTGGCTCGGCTCTGGAAATGTTCTTCATCTTATGTGTACCAGCCAGCACCAGGCTGGTTTTTAATGACTCACACGGATCTATTTTTGCCGGCTCATAAATTCAAAATCTGGGTTGGATTTTACTGACAAGAATGACAAATTGGGGATTATATGCAAAAAGGACCCACTTTGATTTAGCTACTAAAATATGTCAGCATAAATTGAACCATGGGATGAAACCCGGCTTTATAAATATAAGGTAAATTCAAGATGATGACCCCTTTCAGCTTGACCCAGTAAATGTAAAAAGCTTATCAGACTGTATAATTAAGGATTAAAGCTCACACCTCTGCACTTTAAAATCTGTTAAAAGCAAGAAAATCACAGAGACTAATGTGGATCTGGTGTGACAGAAAAAGAGAGCGGCGGCTCGTAAAAGCCTTTCAGGGGAGAAAGGTTAGTAATAAAATCTGACAATAATAAAGTCCTGGGATTCGGAGAGAAGGTGATGAGAACATCTCCTTGGGCCGGTTCTGTGTTAGCGAATCGCGTCTGAACGGGGCCTGTGGAGAGCAGCCAGATGGCAGGAGAGTCAACACATAAAGTCAAACGTGTTTGCTGAAGGTGAGGGTGTGTGGAATGGAGGCTGACGTTGAGGCGACGGCGTCAAGCTGGGAGAAAGCGACTGTCACATTGTATAAAATTAGATACAGGCCATGTTGCAGATGCATGCAAGGGGGGAAAAAAAGGCTGATTGTGCAAGCCCACACGAACACAAAACCAGTATTTTATGAAATCATTTCTATGATTCATTTTGAAAATAGGTGCTATAATAAGCTGCTATCTTAACTGCACACAAAAAGGATCAGTTAACATCATATGTCTTTAGGTGAAGACTAATAAGGGCGGGGAAACCTAGCAGGGAAATTAGTCAGATCTTTGTGTGGACACTGATAATGTGTCTGATAGTAGACCAGACTTGCTCAGACGGCTGCCTGCATGATTTAAGGTGTCGTGCTAAAATAAAATTAATTATGGATCATGAATCAGAAGCTTTAGACACTGTCACACTGGGTAAAAAAAATTAAACAAATCAAAAAGAAAAGAGAGAAATCTACTGCTACGCTGTAGAGTTCTCAGAGCACATTGAGCCAATGAATAGACTTGACTGACCCCTGGCGGGCAATCGGCTGTATTACAACACATTAATGAGACGAGCGCAAGATAGATGAGCGGAGTGATGGGAAACAGCAGGCAGCCAAAAAGGATAAGAGCCCTAACGAGAGGACTGGGAGGCACAAAAGTGGGAAAGAAGAGGAAGATAAACTGATAGATAAAATGATAATGAAACATTAGTACATCACGGAAAGTACCCAAGCAGTGTGAAGCAGGAGTGCAAAAGACAGGAGAGATGAAGAAAAGCACTAAACTGGGATATACGTGTGTGAAGGAGGAGAGGGTAAAATAAGGAGAGACAACAGGGGAGAGCAGAGGATCACAAACATTTATCATTTATGTAGCTTTTTCTCTCCCTTGCTCTGCAGGGTAGCATTCAGACTGTTCCCTAAACTGCTGTGAGGCTTGGATAATGGGTCAAAAACATGTTTTTATTTAGAAAAGGAGAGGGAGCGCGAGGAAACCCTACACTTCTTCCACTCTCCACAGCAACCGCGGTCACATTATGCTACAAAATCCTCACAAACGTGTTTCAGGAATAACTGATTTTATATGAACTAACATGCTGCAGCGCTATTTCAATCTCAACATGTGCAGAATAATAAACATGCATCGCCTGCTACCACGATGCACCTAATATGGCTTGGCACTTCTACAGACCGGACGATATTTGCTTTTTATTCTAGCAATTCTGATGTTTGTTTTGCAAGAAAAAGTGGAAAAACAATTGAATTTGTAAAATCAGACCTAGCATGCACTGTGCACAGTCTGCAATCCTGGCTCAATTACAGATAAAACATCAGCATATAGAATATTGCTGGTGCAGTATGTTTTTCAGTATTGCAATTATATCTGGGAGACATACTATAACATCTGTTGAAAATGATTTGGTCTTGGTCCCTGAGAATAGATTTGGCCACATTACAAATAAGCCTCCGTGCCAATGCAGGAGCACTACTTTCTCCTACTCTCTCCCTGCAGTGGTAACGCGTGTCACAGGACCAAAAGGGTCAACAAGCCTCTGCACACAAGCAGGAAAATCCTGAAGATAATGAGGAGTATGGATATGCACGTGCACGGGTGTGTGTGTGCGTGTGCGTGCGTGAGCATAAAATATTTATTCATATACTATGGCAAAATTATACGTACACTGAAAATAGGCTCTGGTTTTATTCACAAGCCTAATAAAACATTCGGGATGAAGCTTTCCGCTCAGCCTCAGAGCAGGAATCAATAATGTTGAGCAGTTCCGCTTCACTAAAATCATCCACCTGCAGGATAATCGCGCCTGACTAAGGTGTGAATAACAAACAGCGCTTAAAACGTGGCAGATGTTGGCTTTTAGGTTCTTTCACCTGCAACCTCACAGGCTGCTGCTGGTGCACACACACTTGCAGCTGAGCAGCAAAGTGAACCAAACTGGGAATACACTCCATTTTTTATTCTACATCTGAAAATGGATTATGTCTCATGCAAAAGCTGCTCTGTTTGGTCTGGAAATGAGATTATGTATTTTTTTTTTTTTCAATCAAATGGAGGTCAAGCAATAATTGACATTAAAGGCCAAAACCAGGCTGAACAGGGTGAACACAAACACGCCACATTAGCGATGACGCTTCTTCTGCTGTTTTCCTAGCGGGGACACTGCCATCTAGCGGTGAGATGACGCCAACGCAGGCGCCTCAGACCAGGGTCCAAACATTGTCAAACAAAACACGCTTTGATTGAACTGCAGACGGATTCACACAAGTTGCACCTGATTCCCGCTGTGGTTAGAACAAAGAAAGACCTGACTCTGTCATCGGGAGGAGAAATAAGGACATTTTTCGCATTGCCGCCCTCTTGCGTCACAGAAGGTCAAACGAGGTTAAAAATCAGCGTTGTTGTTGTGTTGTTGTGACTACCTGAACGCCATTAGGGGGTAAATAGTCAAATATACTGTATTGGTGTATGGCCTTATATTTATATAACCCGTTTGGCCTTTCATACAGTAAATAAAGTTAAACATGATCCTTGCTGTTGTGACATACCAACTAAATTATCATAATAAAGTTCAAACTTTTACCACCCCCTGTGAAAACGAGGTCAATTCAATATGTTTTCTCGTGTGTGTATTACGAAACAAAAAAATGGAATTAAAAAAATGTTCAAATAGAAGTTAAATGTGACTATTGGTCTAATGACTTTAATGTTCTAATCATCTAAATCGCTGGTAATATATAGAATTAAATCTGTTTGTATGTAAATAAGCACAGAAATACATTTCTTTTTCTTGAAACAGTGGAGCATTGTTGTATAGAGGGGGTGGCAAAAAACAGCAGTGTGGTACTAAACATCTCTGGAAAAGACTAAACACACACAACAAATGCATAGCTAGAAGGTAGAAGCTGTACGGAGGCAGCACTGGGCCCAGCAGGGAATGGAGAAGAAGAAAAAAAATCAAAAAAAACAAAGGCTCATCCAAAGAAGATGTTTTGTTGTAAGGAACTGCAGGCTTAGGGCACTCAGGCTGTTTTTCAGCACCTATGCTGTTCTCTTTTATATCAACCAAAGGAAGGCGTCAATTCAAGGAGTATATTTCAACATATATATGTGTGTGTGCGCGTGTGTGTGTGTGTGTGTGTTTGTGTGTGTGTGTATCAATCATCAAGGGTATCACCAATGGAGGAGGATGCACTCAACAGACAATAAGTACTATCCTAAGAGCAATATAAGCTTGGTTCAACCAAAAAACCCAACACTTTTCGTTTTACAGTTCTAATACAAAATACATTCTTTGTTAACTAGTTTCCACTGCACACACCTTTGCTTTTAAAATGAAAAAAAAAAGTTCCAGGTTTTTCACCTGTTCTGCAGTCTGTCATTTGTATGGACTAGTCGATTGCTAAAAGCATCCGTTACTATCAGGATTGCGTCCAGGCCTCTTGCAGAGCTGCAGAGCCGGACCCCCAGAGCGAGCCGTCGTCACTGGAGGAAGTAGATGTGAATTGTTTAAACATATTTCCATCCGTGGAAGCAGGGTTTGAGATTGCATACCCTTCACAACTAATTCAAATAACGTCAGAACCTCCTAAAATACAAAATAACCTCCTGCGAAGTCGACTGTTATTAGACTGCGTGAATCATCGTGTGGTCTGATGCAACGGGCTGTTTGCCCTGCAGCGCCGGCTGTGTGATGGGAGGCGACGGAATGGAGAACCAAAACTGGCCGCAGCAGCTAAGGCGCATTCACTGCTGCGACGACAGCTGATGCCGCATGGGATCCTCCATGGCGGGGCCACGGCAGCCGGACCCGCCTTCCAAACACCGGCGCCGTCGGCAAATCAGGGAACTGTAGCGTCGCAAAGATCTGCTAAAGAGGGTCCTTGGAGGCAGGGCCCGTGTTGGAGCGCTGACCAGACTCCTGACAGCAGCAGCAACACCAACAACAACTAAACGTTAATGAACAGCAAGAGAGACACGAGCAACAACACAGGGAGGACAACGGCTAGGGCTGTCTGCTTTCTATGCTGCTGTTTTAAACCCCATTTATTAACTATAAAGGGAAGCGAGGGTCTTACTAATAAAAACTAAAAGCAGACTATAAGGAAAAGAAAGAGAGAGCGAAAGACTGGGTTCAATGAAAAACTCACAAGGGAAGAAAGACAGGGTGAAGAAATGCTGTAATGAGATGCTGATACAACCAGAAAGGAGTGACTGCCCTCCGGGGGGATCCGTGCCACAGAACAATGCTTCAGTATGAGCTTTGGGTGGGGGGGGGAGGGGGATTAAACTGCCCTTTAAACCACCACCATTTAATTCAAAACACTGTTTCGGCAACAGCAGCGATATTGTTGTCACAGCGACAGTATCCATGATGGATACTGTGGGCTTGCATTAGCACCGTTTATTTTACCACGCCGTCTGACACATTAGGTAAGAAAGATTATCGCTTGACGGGACACAGCAAAAAAAAAGCATAAAATGAGAAAATATTATAGTAATAACAACAATTATATTCTTTGCAACAACAGACAGTGTTTTGAGTAGGTGGAAAAAAATGCACAGAAATATTAGACAGACCCATGAGCTAAACATAGAATTACTCTGGCTGGGGGGAAAATTGAGCGGAGTGATATTGGGGATCGGAATAAAAAGTGACTAGAAAGTTCTCAAGAGACGTGGAGGAGGAAAGGAGTCTGCAGATCTTTAAACTGAGACACGAGATGCACTACAGGGGAGGAAAAATGAGGATGCTGCAAAATCACAACACCAAAGTGTCCCAATGACAATGAAAGCAACGCTAAAAGCGTGAAATCCTGCTTCGGCTCTGGGATACTGAATGCAGCATCAACAGGAGTGTGTTTAAGGCTGTTGGTCGTTTCGTATGCTTGAGGAAGACTCAGTTTGCAAAAGACCATGTGCGCCTAAGAGAACACACAGGCGGTGTTTAAACAAGATTGTCACAGTTGGTGGAAAGCTTGTCTTATCTCCCTGAACTCCTGACTCTTCCAGCCTCCACGTTTTTATAGTTCGGCCCGGACCAAAACACAACAATCAGACTTACGGGCTGAATTCTGACACGAGGGAGGAGTTTCAGCCCCGAGGAACCTGCTAATTCAGCCATTGTTGTTACAGCTCACAGAACCTGAAGGCTCAGTGTGCAAAGCAGCAGCACGGGCTAATTGGGTTTCCACTGTTAATTAGGCCAATTAATTTGGAAATGCAGCCGAGGCGATGAGCGTCTCCATCAGGTCATTTAGGGATTACAGGCAGAGAAGAATAGTCGTGGGAAGAGAGGAAGGGTTGAGGAATCGAGAAAAGTAGCTTATGAGCGAGATGGTCACTCGAGAGGGACCCCGTTCCGCAATTAATACTTCCCACTGAATGTTATCCCTAAATGATCCGTGGATTGAGGGTAATTACCCGTTTGTGAGAAATTAATCAAATCAATAACCTGTGGGAGTCAGAGCCAAGAAAGCAGCATCGTCTTTAATTTAGACAGAGAGCGACGGTGTTGCTAATCAGCCGTGAGAAAGGTGGGCCATAAAGGATGAAAGAGCACTTTAAAGGCCTGTGCCACAGCACGCCTTCCGGCGTTATCAGTCTGACGAGTGCGTGATTGCGGATTATTAAGATCGCTTGTGCGCGAAGGGGAAGTCATAGACATTTAACCATTTGTGAACATGTGACTCGCATGCTGGTCTGTTCGCGTTCAGAAGAAGTGCCAAAAAACAAGAGAAAAGCAAACTCACCTCTACAAAGAGGAAACACGGCACTATGTAGGTGCTGGACTTCTGCAGGCTTCTGTCTTCAGGAAGGCTGCTCGTCACCCTCCTCTGTGCCGCCCGCTGGTTGCCGATCATCTGTGGGTTTAAAAGACCTTTGTGAATGTGTGCATGCTTGCAATGTAAAGAGTTTTTTTTTTTTACGATGAGGCGACATCAAACATTTACTTTTTCACGGTAAAAAATGTATATTTTATTCTGTTTACTACTCATAAATCTAATGACTGACTAATTTGTTTCCTGGATGGATGTGAGATGTGGTGAGATTGTAAACTTTTAATCTGCTGTGATGTGTTCCTGCCTTTGTTTATCAATCACTTTACAGTAAATAATGCTGTTTACCAGCATTCCATGCAAGGCTTGAATCCATCCAACCAAGGGCAACCTCTTCTATCAACAACTCATCATTATTAGCCTGAAGGTACATTGCATAACTAATAAGTTTACTTCTTATCTTTATCAAAGTCAGATAAAAGACTCTGGCGGTTTGTACAAGTTTATGGAGTTGTGAAAACAGACATTATATTTCCTCCACAATGTAATTAAATCCAGAATGAGTTAGGGGACAGTGGGAATGACAAAATGCATTATAATGTGTAATTAACAGTGTCATTAAAGAACTGTTGTTGAGCAGAAGAGCGAACACTTAATCCTCGGCACAGTTTCAAGATGGTCAGGAACACTTTCCCTAATGCAGAACACAAAAGCACACAAACAGGTGTGAGTTTGCGGGTATGAGGGTAGGATATCAGAGTGGATGGGAGGGAATGAGAAATGAGGCTGGAAGGAGGAGAAGCAGACTGGAAACAGAGGAGCGATGATCAAAAACAAAAACCTGACAGAAAGAGATAAGAGGGAGACAAAGTCATGATGCAGACGTTACGAGACTCCTCAGAAGTGAAAGGGGGCTGGAGTGTGAAAGCCAGCAGACTCAGCAGTGGGGAAACAACAGAGAGTGAGGAGATAACAGGTACAACATGAACAAAAACCTGGCTCGTATCCCCAAAGTGGGGACAGTGGGAAGTAAAAAAGAGGGAAATTCCATGAGGAAGGCCGCCTTTGTTAGTCGCTGGAAAAAAAGGATGCTATGCTCCTTGAGACTTGGAGGTGTTGCAGAAGGCTTCGGAATTGATAAAAATGAAGTGGAACAACCGTCCACATAATCACGATTTGCAAATCAAAAGCAAATGCCCTGAGTGGACTTGACAGGAGTCAAACAGCAGCTGTCGCTCTATAGCTCATCTCTTCGCTAACGACGCTCTCCCTGGCTTTCATGGCTGTGGGCGAACGCTCCGCTTGTCGAGTCAGCTCTTCCCGCAATCAATGACTGTTTTGATCAGCGTGAAGGCAGCTTCAATCAGCGTTTGGAGCCTGTCCAGCTCTGAGAGTTCGCAGGGAGTTAAAATGCAAAATTTAACAAGGATTAATGCTTCGAAACACAAAACAAGTGTTTATCTGACCTGTGAGGGCAAACAGAGGTCTTTGACAACATGCAGCACTTAAGCATTCTGGAAAAGGCTACATTCAGTGCATGAAAGAAGTGATTGAACATGCCATTGCAACCACTGTCACTAACATAAAAATTGTTTCTGAAACTACAGATTTCTAAGTAGACCCCTAACCATAAAAATCTTGCAACGCTATAAGCTATGCAAGTGAATCTCAGCACGACGGAGCTCGCACGCTGCTCTGTTCATGTCGGGTCTCCACACCTGATTGGTTCCACTGGCGTGGGGGACTTTGCGTGTCCACATCATCTAAAGCTCATGCTATAGTGTGAAAATAATCTAAAAAAATAATAATTACTGTCGCTGATATTTTTGCCACTCGCGTTGGACATGTTCCCATTTCCACTTTACATTTTGCTATGTCCAGCTTACCGCTTCCACATGAAATAGAGAATTGTTTGACACATAGTGTCATCATCAGTGCTGTGGGTCATATACTTATTTTCTGAACTCTCCTCCTGTTTTGTTTGTCTCTTGGGAATAACTATGATGCTATTAGCTTGATATTTCAACATGAATAGGTAAAAGGCAGAAGGTCCTTTGATCAGTTTACTGACACTCGGCAGTGGGGTGTAAAGCAATGGGTTGTGGCAGAGGAATAAAGGATTGAAAATACACACATAAAAATACAAAGGAAGACTCTTAATACTGTATTTAGGTCTTCCTTTATGCTCCTGTCCTCAAAAGAAGTAAGAAGGAATCAAGCTTAAGGTTAGCGTCACTAATCATCTCTTGTGTTGCTGTCCAACATCATTGACAATGATGATGTGTATCCTTAAGCCTCGCACTGGCACTAGAGCAGAAAAAAAAATCCCAATTTCCACAGTGCTCACACACACACACACACACACACACACACAGTGTTGCTGCATTGGCATGTGCATGCATCAGTTATATAGCAACATTTGTTGGGAATGACAACCTGACATCTCAGGAATAAGAGGATGATGTGATGTTCAGTGTGTGTGTGTGTGTGTGTGTGTGTGTGTGTGTGTGTGTGTGTGTGTAAAGCAGCTAGAGAAAGATGGAGCGTCCGGCACAGACCATCCTCCTGTGCTATACTTTAGGTTCACCAATGTGGGTCACAGATACGACAAAATCCTTCTCCTTCTCAAAGACACAAGTGTGCGCCTACTTAACATGCACACGCAGTTAAAAGGGCATCCCTTGTTCAAAAACATGCCCCTAATCTAACAGGATGCAGAAACAAAATCTAAAAAGCTCTCACCTTTAATCTTTGTATCTTCGAAGCAGCTCCGTTGCAAAGTGACCGCTCTCTGAGTCTCCTTGTCTAGTAGGATTTGCCCCTGACGCAGGTCCCCATTCTGTGGCCACAGGGAGTCTTCACCTCTTTTTGTTCTTTCTACCCCCTTAGCATGTCTTCTAAAACAAAACTGCTTGCCTCCACTCTTCTCTGCCACTAAGAACCTCGGTGGGGAGAGACAGAGGGCTCACAACCAGGCACCCAGCGATCAGCCAGCCAGTCTATATCTGTCTGCACTCAGCCTGGGTCAATAAGCTAAATATGATGATCTTCAGCAGCACTTCAAGGCTAATTAGTCAAGTGAAGGGATCCACAGGCTAGTGAAGGAGACTCCTCAGTCTTTCTGTCCTTCCCAGCTGATAGGAGTACTGAAGAAAGAAAGAAAGAGAAGAGCTCGCGTGCGTGCATCTGTACCCGTGCATGGAAGTCAAAAAAAAAAAAAAGAAAGAAATGAGGCAAAGAGCAGGAGGAAAAAAAGGAATGGCAGAACGAGACAGCTGGTGAGGAGAGTAGGAGCAGCCAGTATGTAGGGAGATGGATCGGAGGGGATAAGAGAGAGGGAGAGAAAGAGAGAGAGAGACTCAGAGGGAGGGAGGGAGGGAGGGAGATAGACAGAAAGAAAGAGGACAGACTGTGTCAGAGGATGTAGCGAGCTGCAAAAAGATGCTATGCACTTTAGTACCTCGGGAAAAACCACTTTGCTGGTAGCAGGAGATAGCGGCAGAAGCTATAGGAGAGTGCGAGTGTACATTTGTGAGCTATTATGTGTGTGTGGGGGTGTGCGCACGTGAGCTTTTGTGCACATGTGCGTACATGCGTGCCTGATTACAGGACAGGGAAAAGCAAGCAAAAATGTCAGTGTAATTTGACATTACTGTTGTCTGCTTCTATTTATATTTATCTTCTAGTAAGAAAATGGAATATATGTATGTATGCATGCATGCATGCATGCATGCATGCATGCATGTATGTATTCCAGTGTTCAGGCTTAGCTAAAGATTTTCCCTCTCTCACCCTTTCTCTCTCTCTTTCACCCTTTCTTTTTTCTTTTTCTGTGAGTGCGTGCATGTGTGTGTGTGTGTGTGTGTTTGTGTGTGTATATTAAGGCTCTGATTTCGAGGGTGGCAGCATGCACATGTTGGCATTGTTGTCACCGGCATCACCACAGGCAATATTTTAAAGCTTTAGAAGCCACCGGCACTCTGCTCTCTGAGTCAGTTCAGATTCCAAAAATAGATTTATTACACATTGTGAGAAAGTAGATTTGCGTCCAACCAGTGCGGCAGAATTAGATATAATTAGTTCACAATGAGAACTGCCGCCATTGGAGATATGGGCCGAATGGGATGATTATGGTAAATCTTACAGTAAGAACATTCTGTGGCATTAGGGTGGGAGATGAAAATATCACACTCAAAGAGCGGGAATAAAATATGCAAGGTTTTCCTCGCTAATATGGGTTTCTTCTTGCAACAGGCCTTTTAAGGTGGTCAATGTTGGATGAAAAGAGCATTATTAAATCTGCCCACCCTTTTGTTCTCCTCTCAAATCACTCACAGCTGGAGAGGAAACACGGACCAGTCACAGTAAAAGGTCCCCTTTTCCAAATGCTAAGATGTCAGAGTTCCCATGGTAACATGCTGCTTGCATAAAACAGAATAACAAGCAATCAAATGTGCATATGGAGGACACATCTGCACATACGCGCACACACACACACACACACACACACAGAGTAAATAAATACATGGCCTTGCTCTCTAATCTTAAGAGGCGCACCTCTTACCAGCATTGACGCCAAAACACGTAGCTTGACTCAGCGCTATCCTGAGAGCTAAAGTTGATTCTCCTCACTGATACTCTCCTTGTCTTTTTCTAGCATGTGTCATGTCCTCCATGATGGTCCATACCATCATATATGCCTGCCTGGCCAAATCAAGCGATGCATGAATTTCAGCAGCCTACAGTGTAATACATTATGAAAGAGGATCTATCGGGGGAGGAGGCAATGCAGGAGAGGTTAGATCTGTAAATAGAGCAAAATCACAGAGGTGGGCACATGTGACCTAAAAACAGATCCACATGATTGCAGCCATATGTACTCTTGCGGCACACCTGTCTTCTCTGGACTCTCCTTTCTACCCGCTCTTTTCAGGCCCCTGCCCCGGAGAAAAACAGCTGCATCCGCACGGCTGCACCCCGCGTCTGAGCCGGCCACGGACAGTTTGGACTCTTGTCACATGGGACAAGATATTAGCTGGTCTTTCAAACCAATTCCTTTGTGATTTAAACTGTCATCATGACAAAATTTTGCCTCCTGCACCAACTTTGACCATAATTATTATAGTGAAAGTTGTGCGAAATGACTGGTTTTTCATCACCCAGACTCTTGAATGGTTGCCATGTTATTGAAAAATATATTTGACATAAATGAGCCTGACCTTTACTGGCGAACAATGCACAGGAGCACAACCGCTCAGACACAAATGAGGCGGCAAACAAAAGAGCACGCTGGAGAAGGTGCTGGTGCTGGTGCTAATGAGAATGAACACTGACAAAAGCAACGCAGCCATTATCTGAACGGTTACTATCGAGGCATGTAGTAATGCACCGATGAATCACTTCAGCTGGCAAAGGCACACTGGCAGAATAAGTCGGACTTGGCTGGGCATCCTCCATCAGAGACGAGTCGCTGATTAAGAAATTAGTGGGATTTACAACCATGTTGGTATGCTCCCATCATCACCAGATATTAATTAAATCTGTCTTCAGGTTGTTGCAGTAAAAAGATTTTGCACCATGATGGTGCAACTAATAAATTTTACACTGGTCTACATGGAAACCACCACCAGGGGGTTTGTCTGTTTTTGTTGAAATTTTCATTTTCAACCTACCGTCACTGACGACAGGGAGTCCCTATTAAAAGCGGAACTCTGTGTGAGCAAGCGTGCCTCCTTTAGCCTACTGCTGATGTGAAAGCTGACTCTTATCTTGGGAAACAAGAAGTAGGCCGAGTAGATGTGCTCGTTTCATGCACCATCGCCGTGGATGTGAGCCAAGGACATCCATACTTCCAACCATCATGCAAGGGAATTTCAGCCATAAAGATTTAATTAGATTTTTAGTAAAATGGGATCATTGGGAAGAAACTGAACAGTTGGATTGATGAAGCTACAAGATAAACTGTGATGCCGTTAGACTAATAGGCTGTGGGTTTATACGCAGACCGAGATCCAAAATCAAGCCTTTTTCTTCCAAGAAATCATCCTTTGTCAAAGAAGAATGTCGAGTCTGTCCGCTCCACGAGTAGCGCCAGACATGAGAGCAAACCAGAGCAGGATGGTTACATCCACAAAGAGTGTCCTTTTAATCTCTGTAAATTCTGAAATCTGACAGTCAATCCACTATCTAACTATAGACTTCACAAAACATACAAGAAATTCTAATGGTTAAAATAATTAGACCTAAATAAATTTGTGAAATTGTTCCACAGTGTTGTTTTCTAATTTAAATTCCCAATAGAATCTACGGCAGCTGACACTGTTATCGCTAAATCCAGTGTACAGTATATGAACTGGGGAAACTGCATTAATCTGAAATGACATGCGTAACCAATGGTTTGAAACACTGTCTAAACAGATAAAATTATGGCCAAAGACTTAGGAGGTGATCTAATCTGACAAAGTTGGTTGATTTTGGAGGTTTTGCATGTTAGATTTTAATTTAATGATGATGATGATATCTATCTATCTATATATTAATTATACATTTCACAAGTTGGTGCTATATAACTGCACATGTTGCTGACTAATTCAAAAACAAACAAACTAGTAAATAAGATATTTTACATTAATATTCCCCCGCAGTGCGGTACTATGTGCTGCCATCGGGGAAACATATAAACGCCAATCTTTGTGGAATTTAGTTAATTAAAAAAACAAAACAAAACAATTCTCGGCTGCATGCGGCAGCTGCGGCAGGATGGACCGCTTACCTGCCTCCTGCTCCCTACGTCCTATTTCCTAGCTCCTACCCTATGCCATCTCTCCTCTGCCTACCCCGGTGCCCACAATGACCGGAGTCAGGTAACCTCCGGACAAAACGGCCTTCTTTCCCCCGGAGACAGGCGATAAGTGTAGGAACAAAGGGTGGAGGTGTAAGCGGCTCCCTGGGGCCGTTTCGCTTCGTGGGGGCCGATGTCCCGACTTCGCCTCTGAAAGCAGGCGCACCGGCGTTTCCGTTCCCGGCCGCAGACGACGGCGTCGGTCCGCCGGTGACGAGCCTCGAGGCGACACAGGTGCTCGACCACAAGGGAGACGACATTTGTAGTATTTACCTTCAAAAACGCCACATTTCTCTCACTTTAGGAATAGTCTTGTCTTGTTAGGTGTCTCCTTTCTGACTGGAATCAAAGCAACAGACAGCCCAGTGTACAGGTGAGCGTATTTTGAGCACTTTTGGCCAAACGTTTTCTACTTCTGCTTGCTTGTTTTTGCATGACGTCACCTACGGTACATTTCCTGTGAAACTTTATAAACGCAAGAGTTTTTGTTTTTATTATTATTTTTTTTTTTTTTTAAGGAAACATATTTAAAAATTGAACGTAAACGTTCAGTTAGATGGCTTGTTTTAATTGGCGTTTAGTTTTCCACTTTAAATCATAAAACTTTGAAGAACGGTCTTTTAGAGTGGACGCTTCCAATACCGAAATTGAATGTGCTGGTGTATGGGTGTGCTGTCATCTGTAAACACCAGCATATTTTTTGTTTTAAAGAGCATGATCAGTTTTCATGAGCAGCCTTAATCAAAAACCTGAACGATTTAGGCTATTTTTGAGGCATGAAAAGAGATTTACAGATAGCACCTTTACTTACACACACACACACGCACACACCATGCATACACTGTCAAAATCATTCATGTTCAGAAATCAGTGTGTGTTTTCTTTAAAGGTTTGGTGTCTGGCATACCTGCCTCTGAGATTTCAAAGATTCATTCATCATCAGGGGACAGTAAATAAATAAAAAATACTTAAAGCTGATCCCATCTAATGGTTTATGAGACAGTAAAAAGGGATATCCGAGATAAAATGCTACACTGTTAAAGCTAATTAGTTGTTTTAAGTGCCTGGGCTGTTTTACTCTAATTTTATTACAGATGAGATGGATTAAGGCTGAATCATTAAAAAGAAGCCTCAGCTTTTAAGCACTTTTAAAGCAGAGCAGACAAAAAAAAGAATAAAACTAGAGGTAGTCCTTTGTGTAATATTGTGGAGCAGCCTCATTCTAGAAATTTAGCAAGTCAAGTAAGATTGCCATAAATTATGTTAACATGACTGTAAGGGATCTTGACAAATTCACTGGAGTCCTGCGCAGGAGTGTTCTGCAGATTTATTAATGCAGTTATTCTGCTGCTTTTCATTCTGATGCAACGATACTCAGAGCTATATACATAGATCATAAGGACACATTTAGTGTTTACTTCTTTTTGCCAACTTTTTGAAACACAGCTTGCAAGATATATGTATATTTTTTTTTACAAGAATCTATAAAAAAGAAATCTATCCATATGTAAAAAAGGGAAGTGTGATGAATGTGTGCACAGCACTGAAAGCTGTTTAAGACAGAAAAAAAGCAGGGGAACGTATTGTCCGCCAGCCAATCAGAAAGAAAAGGGTTTTGTTTTTTATTTTGAAAGCATGATGATGATGAGAGTCACAGTCTAAAAGACAGATTACAAACAGAACAATAAGAGAGGCATAATTACACTACTCATTTCTTTTTTTTTGTGATGATAAATGTTCAACCCCATATCTCTGCACTGTCCCGTCCGTCTGTCCCAAGATGGAAAGAGTTATGCTAACTTCTATGTGAATTTATTTTAAATACCTTCTGAACTGTTGTTATCCTGGTTTTTTTTTGTCTCTCGGTATGCATTTAAATGGCTCTGTGGGATTCTGGTGTTGTCCTCTGTGAGGTATTTCAGAATTTTCTTTACAAAAAAATGGATTCCACCTATGCATGGTAAAATTAGGGCCTCCGCCGATATGCACAAACGTCTGGTAACATGTTTTTGTATGACGTCATCCCCTAACTGTGTTTTTAGACAGATAAAATACCACTTTAAACACCTTCACAGGGGACCTATAATCAGTTCCTCAGCAACTGTTTCTGCTTTCTGTGTGGCTTTGACCTTTTCATTTTGTTAAAGGCAGAAGGCATTTTTTAAATAGTCTGTTGAGGTGCTAGTGTATAGAATATTTTTTTTACTTGCCATCATCTGTAAAGCTTTAAAACTTCAGCGTAATAGTTGTGAGGACAGGAATAGAGAAAAATCATTGACGGTTTTTAGTTGACTTTGCATTCTGTACACATGCCCTTTGATTGACACCAACCACTGTGTTGTAACCAAGATTAGACAGGTAAGCTCACTGAAGTTTGTCCTGGCTGAGAATGGAAATGTGATCTAAGGAGGTACAGAAAGACCAAAGCTGCCTCTCACAACATATTTTTTTTAATTTTGCTGAAATTGACTAATTTCTTCTTTACCGTATCTCCTCAGTCAGGTAAAATTTATATCACTTTTATTCCTTTGGCTCTGTATGAGTTATATTTTGTAAAACTCACAAAGAATACGACATTTTAATCAATGCAAGTGCTTCTAATGCAGTGTAAAACAGAGTTTCAGTGAAATTCTCTGGGTGTCAACAGTCTAATGCGTAGAATGAGCTGTTGCTGTTGCTGATGCAGAACTGGAAACAAAATATAGTGAAAATGAAACCATACCAATACTTTGGCTTAATATACATATAAGTGACACTGTGTTTTGTTTGTTGTGAAGACCCTAACATGTTGGATGGGTGTTTCTTTTTGCCCTGCATATTATTTGACCACAGTCACTCCAGCCGATGAGGAAACATTCTGTCATTGACAAAGTCATCAGGAGAGTATGCAGGCCACTGTAATGATTGTGGTTTAATAATATAATCAGTAACATAGGAGAAATGACCAAATCATGCCAAAACAGTGTTTCATATGATAACGCCTTCCAAAGCCAGTGTGTGGCGCTGTCACTGGAAAATGTGATTGGTTTCGTAGTCCGCCTGTCTGTCTGTTTTATCAGCAAGTTGTCATCTGGCATTATTGTAGCTTTAATGTCAATGCATTATTAGGATCAGCAGGATATACGAGTTCTTGATCGCACAAGAGCTCGTATCCTGAGCGAGTCAAGAACTCCCAGCCGTGAGCATGTGCGGAATATTAACGTCGCTTGAAAAATGGCAGATGAAACATTTACAGATGTGCTCTAAAAAATGCACAAGATCCTTAATTTCTAATCTTCTCTCTTGCTGCGTAGGTATGAAAAGTCATTTTGATATAAATTTCTCCTTCGTTGCATCTAAACTGTGTTCTCTCAGCAGCTGTTGGTCAAAAGAGGCATAATCTCTGATTTATGGAGCAAAGCAGAGATGATTTTGTTTGTTTGGGGAGGGAGGAGAAACGGCATGTTGTCTAATTTTGTAATCCTATAGATCTGCATTGTTTTGACAGTTGTGTTGAAGTTTACTCATAAGTGAGCCTTTTGATATTTGTATCTGTTTGTTTAACTTTTAATGGTTTTAAATGAATAAGCAGTTGCGAAGAGAGCCTGAGACCCACTAGTGTGAGGCCCACACATGCCTACAGGCTTTTGACTCGAGACAATAGATAAAATGAACCAAAACTGGTTTACAGGAGTCAAACGTTCACTCCAAACCTGTCTGACACACAGCTGTCTAATCCTGCTCCGGTGACAGATCATTAAAGTGAGCAGGTACACGTCTTGCACACACTCATTTGAAGTGCACTCGCTATAAAAGTGTCCGGTCAGGTTTTTTTTTTTTTTTTTCCATTCACTTAAAAAAAAAAATCCTCATTGTTGTGTCATCATCATTGTGCTGATGCACAGCTGTGTTTTAGGTCCAGATAAGACAAATCCCGTGTTATCCAGCAAACCAATGTCATGTTCAGCTCAGTTAAGTTTCAGTTCAGTTTATTTATTTAGTGACTTTCACAATAAAATTGTCTCTAGATTCGAAGAACCATCCTGCTGAAAGCCAGCGGGGTAAAGGAGGAGGAAGACAGGACAAAGAGATTAAACCAGAGAGAAAGAAACAATAATACAGTGTGTAATTTTGCATACAATATGCAATAATACAGTACATGTAGGCATAGGTACATATAAGCATAGGGAGGTTTTAATGAAAAAGGAAACAGCATAAGTAGGTGCTGAAGGTAGACACTGGGTTTGTCAGAGGCCGGGATCCGAACAGCCTGAAGGTCAAAGGTCATGTAGACCACTAGACAAATACAAGACAAGGTGAAACATTAAATCATCTGTGACTATCCACACAAACAGTGGCAGGAGCACTTGGAGTGAAAGTCACATTGGTCTTTAATTTTTTTGTTAGCATTTTGCTGAAGCAGTGGAGTGCTCCAAACTGTTTGTTACAACTTCAAGACAAGATGTGTTTAAAATAAAACTCGTTCAATGACAGCATGTAGTTTAAAAAAAAAAAAAAAAAACCTGCAGAAAATAGTTCACCTCGTTAAGTTTGACAATAGAGACAAAGGGAACTAATGTCTGAAGTCTCATCTGTCTTTTTATTCTGATGATGCTGATTATCAAGATGGCCTTTAGCCACGCTTTTTCCATTTTCTAGTAACCAGTATTCAGGAGTCTTCTGTAATCCTCCTATGCACAGTATAACACACATGAACTTACACTTCAGGCTGCCTGGGGGCCACCAGCTGGTGTATCCCCCCTATTATAAAACCTAATCTGCGCCTCAGTTTCTGTGCAGATAATGTGGCAGATTATAGAGCTAGTAAACATCCAAACATACCCTGATTTCAGTTGTCTGACTTGCAGCATCAAGGCACTAGTTGAGTGTGTACAGAATAGGAATGTGTATACTCGTTGAGTAATGAAGCCTGTAGAGACTCGGAGCATCCGTTTACGCTTGCTGCCGTAATTTGAGTTTACTGAATGGCCACTGGAGTGGTGAGGGTGAAGCTGGAAAGAAACCGCCTCAGCCAGCGATCAAACTCTGATTTTTAGCAAGTTGGTAGTGAAAAACTGTCTGATGTTCATTGTTTTGTGTAATCTCACTGATAGACACTTTCAACTGCAGGTTCAGTGCACAACAATGTGACTTCTTCACTGTTGGGTTAAATGGATAATCCCGCATGTTAATCAATGCAGTAGGCCAAAATGTATCATCCACTCTGCATGGCACGTTATTTTTCCAGCTCCACCGTGCAATACTCAGTTCAGATAAATGTGTTAATGTTTTTAGGCCCTTTCCCAATATAACAAATGGATGACAGGGTTTTACAAAGGTTCTAACACGCTGTCACTTCAATCTCCAGTTCAGCCTAATGTGCATGGGAGCGATTTTCTCACCCAGTATCCCCCCACATTTAATATTTTAAATGAGTGCGACAGATGGTCATTTTGCCACGGCTCGTGACTGAAGCTTATCTATGGTGGAAAGCACTCAGACAGACATAATGAGCAGTGTGCAGGCATTTGCAATGGTAATCATTGCAGTGACCTGTAATAAGGCACAAAAAAACAAACAAGAGAAAATTACACTTGGTGGGTTTGCACAACCAGAAATCGAAGTCAAATGAAGTGACAGCCAAGAATTGTCAGATGAGTTGTGTGATCAGTTGTTAAAGCTGAAGGTCTTCTTCTCCTCTCAGGATATTTGTGGTCCAAATTTAGCGAACCACAACAGTGGTAACCGCATCAGAGACAACAGTGGAATGTTGTGTTTTCGTGCCTTCCCCTTGACTGTCAGGGGAACTCGCATGCAGCCTGTCGCAGCATACGCATTCCATTCGTTCCACCCACAATCATACACCAAAACACATGCAAACATGCATACACACACTACCCCCACCGATATATAGCAGTGTAAACCAGCAGCAAATCCACACTCAATGACCCAAGATAGTATACACATACATACTGTACAAGTATCAATAATGTCGAAATCAGCCGGTGTTGAACACTTAAGTAAAAATCTTTTTGATTTCTCAGTGTTGGGTTTTCTACGTTGCTCGATGTTTGCTCTGTTTGAGGCAGACTCTTCCTCGAGATGTGGTCAGTGACGACAGCAGAGGATGCACGGGTTCAGAGATCAGGGTCGCTGCGATTACACGTTCTGTCTTCAATCATCTGGAGGTCAGCGAGGTTTGTCCTGTTCCTAAACACAAGCGCAGAAGGAAATGTTAACCCCGTTGATCTCGGAATACCTGAATCAAGGCCTTTAATTATAATTCAAGGTTTTCTTTCTTTTTTTCCTGCTTCATTTTAAATTTAATGTTGTATTTATGTTCCTTAATAAAGCAGGATGTTTAGTCACAGAAGCAACACTGATACTTGATGAACATCAAAGCGAGGATAGGTGATACATGTATCATTGTTAACAAAGGAAAATATTACATAATTAATCAGCCTATAATCTTATATTGTGTAACATCCAGATTAATAGACTAATAATATGCAGTGTAGTGGGGCAGAGATGCCGTGGCAAAAAAAAAAAAGAGTTTCCACATTCAAGAAAACAGCGATTTAGGTTATTTTTTCCAGTTTAAAAAAATGCTATTTGCGGAAAGAAATTAAATGACCGTGTACGGGGCAGCTGCAGCACACAAATGCTGGGGCACTTGATCTGAGTTTCTCTCTTTGTCGCTGGCTGGCTCTCTTTTGGGCGCTCTCCTACACGCGCTTTCTCTCTCTCTCTCTCTCTCTCTCTCTCTCTCTCCCGTCATTGCTGTTTCTTCCCCCACTTTCATCCTAATTTCTCTGAGAAATGGAGCAGAAACCTGAAAGTGCAAAGAATCAGGTCGGCCGGCGACCGAAAGGCAGCATCACAGGAAAAACCCAAATGTCGCAGCGTGGCCTTTTAATGCTCTCCCTGATCTCATGCCGCTGACCTCGGACTCTTCATCTCGAAGGTAGCTTTTTTGGCCTGCGTTTATGCTTCTGCTTCTTTCTCTACTGCAGTTCAAATAGTGGGGGAATGCATTAGCCGAAACAGACACCGAGTATCTGTTACCTTTTAGATTCACGCTGTGTCGTAGTTGCGTGCTGTCAGTCTTTTATTGCCTTTGAGCGTCAGAACTTCACAAGCAGTGAACTGTAACATCAAATGATTTTTTTGAGGAGGTTTTTCATTCCAGGCAACCCACTGTTCCCCCATCTGTTCCCACAGAGCCAATCTCACACAGCATATACTGCAGGACATCACGGCACCTCAGCAGGGAAAATACCCATTGGTTATATCAACAGGTGCGGAAAGGTATATACACTCTTAAGCGCCAGAGCCGGGGGAATGTTTTGCACGTTAAAAGAGTGTTCCATTACTATGACACGTTTTGTACATGCATAAGCTCTGGCAAACATCAGTTTCCAGTGAAAGTGAAACACTAAAATCTGGATCTCACACCTTTTTACACTGCAAGGTAATATTTTTGAACCAGTATTATATGCATTTAATTTCCCATGATGTTTTTGTCCAGTTCCATCTTCTTTGAGTAAAGTCCTATAAATCTAAGTCATTAAGAGCCGTTTCCCTTAGATCTGCTCATTAAATTAGAAAAAGATGATTTTTTTATTTCTTTCAAGGAGCGTTCGAAAATGAGAACGTTGCTCAAATGTATTCATTTATTGCACCAGGAAGTTGATTGATTTAATTGAAGCTATTTACAGCTTGATATCAAAAGCCACCAGTGGGTGTGGAGGCATTTGTATTACTCGACGATCATTAACTTGGAAATAAATCTGGATCAAATCAGTGGTACTCTAATCTTCAGAGCAAAAGCATTTTAATGTCACAGCTGGAGCAACATTTAATGAATTCTTCATAGCGGCACTAATGTACAATTTCTTTTTCCCTCTAGGTTTTACCAGAGTAATAGCGTTAGACTGATGACACTATGCTTGAAAGTGGGGTCACGTTTCTGTTCACACACGCAGGAAACACTAGGAAAGACTTTGCGTCTGTTCACAAATTTTGGGGATAGTCCAAATGGCAGAGCGTGGGTGGAACAGGCTATTTGATCATCTTGCATGTCTTAATCTCTCCAGCTGGAGATGTTTTTGGCGTATTTACAGTGAAACATTCCTCTTCATCACCCCATGTGCCTTGTTCTTTAGCGTGTGCGCCAGTGAACATGCCTGCTCCCTGGTGTGCACGCTGTTCTGGAGGTTCTCCTGCTGTATTCAGACAGAAGGCCCTTCAAGAGTCAGAACTAGGTCACAAGCAGGAGAAAAGAAGCAGTTTCATTTGCATTTTCATTTCCATGTGAAGATCTAAAAAGATCAAATTCTGATCGAGCCTAGATTACAATGTGAATATAAAAAGGGCTTTAAGGATTTTTGACAGATGAGGATGAACTGGACGTGCTGCTTTTGTTTATTTGATTTTTTTATTTCTTTTTCAATCGGGTCTTTGCGGCACAGTTATGGTTTTTCGTCTTTCGTACCAAGATGATCGTGGGAGTTGTGTGAAAATTCACAGTTAAGGTGCAAAGACTCATTGCTAAAGTAAAGATTTGTGATCATTCACAGCGATATTCAGAGCAAACACAGCTGATGAATAAAGCCAGAATTAAAACCTTAGCTTTATGTTAGGAATTAGAGTTATCCCAGCATTGTCTGAGGAAGTTGGGCTGCCCACGTGGCTGGTTTGCTGATAATTCTGACCTCTAATTTTAATCTGATATTGAGGGTTTTTTTTGTTCGTTTCCTGTCGTAAATTGACTCCTCTGGTTGAGGTTATATTTTAGTTTTGGTGTTGGGTTTTTTTCTTGCCTTTTGCCCCCCTCTTTTTTGCAGTTTTACCAAAACCCTGGAGAAATCCCAGTATTTATTTTTTAACACCACATGTTGGAGAATTATCATATTTCGTGATATTATTATGTTGCAAATCTTTTTTTTGTTCCTCCTCCCCCTGTCTGTATTAACTTTTTGACTTTGGAAGCGTTCTCTCTTCTGCTCTCCTGTATCATGTCTAATTATTGAAGACAGTGTGTGTCTATTGGGAGCTCCTCCATACCCCCTCATCAAAGCTTGTGTTTGTGTTTGCTTGTTTATCTCCTGCTACTATTCTCGGTACTCTCCTGGAGCCCTGGAGATACACAAGTCTGGTGTCCCCGTGGAGGCTAATACTGTAAGCTGTCTCTGCTCTTTCAGTCATGTTACCAAAAATGACTTTCTGCTTTGAAAAAAAAATTAAAACAAAACAAAACAAAAAAACTTTTTACAGTTTATGGCTTTCGTTTCAATAGCTGTATAAGATTTTCTATTTGTTTTTGTGAACATCTCAATGAAAAGCAGCAGGTTGATTGCCCTCTTTTTCCCCTTGTGTCTTCTTCTTTATAAACATTAAAACATTTTATTGTCACAGTAATCCTGCAGTAAATGATCGAATTTGTGTATTTGTGAAGATTTTTTACAACCTTAGCACAACCACAGCAGCAAACCTTCGAGCCACATTAAACATCGGATGGAGCAAATCAAGAACTAAATGAAAATTATTAATAATAAGTGCATAAATACGATGCTTTGAATGTGTGCACAAGTTGTTTTTGTTGGTCAATAATCAGTGGCAGCTTTTTGTGCTCTAATGTTTGTAATAGAAATCAAGCAGGAATCAGATTTCTCCTAATGTAATAATGCTGTTGGCATAGTTACTGAATTGATAATAAAATTATAAGAATATAAGAGTATATAAGAATATTTAAAGTTACTTTTAACATTCTAAGAATGCT
>CAAE01007108.1:6757-21567 GCA_000180735.1 Tetraodon nigroviridis | reverse complement strand
TGGATGCGGAAGGGAAGATGCTCTTCCTCACAACACACCGTGGGTCCATCTCCCAGGTTGTTTGTCGAAGAGTCCACAATTGTGTAATAAATCTTGCTTCACAGATCTGGTTTCCTGTTTGACTTCACGCCCGGACGAAAAATACAACAGTACTCAGAGGGGTTTTTGGTGGGTGGGGTGGGGTGGGGCTGAGTGGTGGCTCACCTGACTGTAGCGGCCAGCCTGTTTCAGTCTGGAACGGGTCATTTTTGGTTCCTGTTGGGAGAGAAACAAATTCACACACACGTGCAAAAGACAGTAAAAGGGAGAGAGGGAGGGAAGGAGGGAGGAAGAGGGACTTACAAACATGGGCTGGTCCTGTGTGTCTTTGATTGCAGCTTTCATCATGCTGACCACATGCTCATGGGTAATCACCTCCTGAGGAATGACAAACACACACATTACACACGCCTCTTTGAGTGTGTGTAGGCCAAAGATGGAGAGACACTTACATGCAGGATGGCTCGCACGTTGTTTGAAGTCAGGTTGTGCTGCCTGGACTTCCTGAGCAGGTCCATGTCCAGTCGTCCCAGCTCATCCTCAATCCATTCTTCCTTGTGTTCGCCATCTGCCCTCTGACCACCTGAGAAGTTCAGACAGGTGTCTTATACATTGGCCCACCTCCACCCATCAGGTAAGAAATCACCAGAATTTAGTAGGTTATTATTATTATTATATAACAGGACAGGTGAAGGGTCTGAAAACACCATGTTGCTGACTTCTGTCATGAAGGTGTGGGCCATTAATTCCATGATTTTTATTACAAATCCAACTGCTGTCCTGCTAAAGCTGCAGTGGTAAGGACTGCTCACACACTGCTCACACCTGCCATCTTCATCAACCCTGTGTGAATGAACCGTTTAGTCATGTCCCCACCTGAATCAGGTGCTCCTTCCTCTTCCTGCTGGTCTTTGGTGGAACTCTTTGTTGGTGTTTCTCTATCTAAGCTGTTGGCACTGCTGTCTTCATCACTTCTCAAAGATTTCAACTCCACGGGACAAACATCTTTAGTGGCCGCTCGCCGCATCGCCATCTGATAAAACGCAGACAAAAACTGTTGCTGCCAATTCAACGGGTGGAGACTTTCAAGTACTATACTTTTAACAATATATTGTTAATTCAACGTGCTTAAATAATAACCGTTCAGGTGAAACTATCATGGGTGAGTACACTACCTTTCTGGCCTCACAGAAGTGTCCTCTTTTGGAATGTGGTGGAAATGGCCACCACACTCCGGTGGCAGACCGGAATCTTCAGTAGTGTAGAGGTTTCAGTAACGTGAGGACAGCCGGCAGTCGCGTCAGTTAGCAGCTAGCTAAGCTAGCCCTAACCCTAAGCACGGACTGTTTCAGTAGATTACACAGGCGAGTTTCTGGGGACAGCTAACCCTAACCCTGGGGCCATGAAGCATCATAGTAAAAACTAACCTTTAACCCGGATCCGCGTCCATTTGCTGCACTCATCTCATCTCAGTAAACTGCTAGTTTTTAAACAGGCTAATGGGTCCCCCCCCTCCTCCGCCTCCTCCCTTTTCTTCTTCTAGTTTTTCTTCTTCTTTTTTCTGGCGGTTGGCAAACAACGTTTAGTGCATTACCGCCACCAAGTGATGTGGTGGTGGTATTAGATATTTACGCAATCTAAAGTTATTTATATTGCTCAGGGCTTTAACTTTTCTAAATACCAATTATTTTCTAATATTTAAAACTCGTGTTTTTTGACTTTTGCTCAGAATTTCCACACTTAGTTGACTTTAATGCTCTTTCCTTTCCTGATCAAATTCCTCCTTTCTGCATTCATGAAAAATGTGCTCCACCGTTTCAGACTTTGAGCAGCTACCCGTCGTCTACCCGTTGCATGTTTCGCTATCTTATATACCGTATCATTCAGCCCTGTATGACTTAATCTCAATCTAGATATGATTTTTTCCATTTGTTTCTTTTTGCTGACCTTGTTACGGTTCTGCTCGCCGGCCCCCCTGCAGACTGGTTCTGGTGCTCCCTCCTCGTCCAGCAGGGGCCCAGGGCCTGAGGATCCAGCAGCGGCAGCAACACAGCTGCTGGGGATCAGCTCATTAGCCTTCAATAAAGGGAGGCTACGAGCTGGTCCCCGCTGCTGGATCGTTTCAGTTTGATTTTGGGTTTTGCGCATGTCCTGTGTCCCCAGTTCCTGGTCAGGTTAGTTTCTCGTGTCGGTGTGTCGCTTGCTCGCTTTTTCCTGTTCGGTTTTGTTTGCCCGGCATTGTGGAGAACCCTGAACTCCCCGTTTTGTGTTGGAGCGCCGTTTTTCCGTTGGAGGCTTTCTGTTCACCTGTTTTTGCCCAATAAAGGGGTTTTTTGCTTGGAGCGCATTGGTCTTGTGTCTGCATTTGGGTCCTGAACCACAACCAAGCGTAACAGACCTTTCTTTTTGCTCCCCAACTTTTCTTTGTATTCTGAAAACCACCTTCCTTTCTTTGTCTCACTGCTTTGCCACCTTTCCCTTAATCTTTGCTTGACGATATCCCGCACTTCTGTTTTTGGGATGTTAGTTTGCTAACAACTCCAGGCCGTATGGGGGGCCCCCCTGCTGTCCCTGTTGTTTGCGTACAATCACGTCATGCTGACTTTTATGGTGGGTTTTTTTTTTCTTTTTTGGCCTTCTGTACATGTTTATTAACACAGTTTGGACTGAGTGTTCCTAATTTAGAAATAAGTGGGAGATGCAGCCGGTAAAGTTTCTCTATGAATGAAAGCACAAACCCTGTAAGTCATTATAATTCATGCGCTTTCTCCCAGCATAATCAGTCTGCTTTGTTATGGGTAATCGCTTTCTGGGTTACCACGGAAACCTATAGGCAGCTAAATTAGCTCAGACAATTCCATTCTGAGATGACTTTATTGATCATTCACAAGTGATTATTGGTGAAAGCGGAAGCATGGGTTTAGCTATAGGTATCTTTGTCAGTATGTGATTGGCTGGAGGGCATAGCCAATGGAAGCTCAGGAATCACTGACTGCAGAACAGACTCTACCCCCATTTCACCTGGAGAAAAATAACAGAATTCTTGGTGACAATGTGGCAGCCAGTCATGTTTTCATAGTACTGATGTGATGTCATGGGTCATGGTTCTGGTTTAGGCCAGTTAGAGTGGTGCATGATGGGACTCACTGCTGGTGCTGGTTAGTCTGCTTGCTAGTTGGTTCCAGAAGGAACAAGATCTCTGACTCAGACCCCGACTGTGCTGGAGGGTGGGACTTAGCTCAAGGTAGATGAGTGGAGTGTTAGGTATGACGCGTGGCCATTGGGGCAAAACTGCCTCTGCCGACAGGCCAGATGGGTTTGGATTTCTGTAGTAAAACAGTAAATAAAAGCATTCTTTAAAAGAAAATCAGCTGACAGCTGTCAGACAGATTTGGTTCAGGTGGTTCGAACCCGGTGCGGATGAAAGTGGAAAAGTAGGTCATCGTAGCCAAAGAGAGGTGCCGATCGGAGGAGGTGAAACGCTGAATGTTGATTGGATGGTGAGGGCGTCCAAACATTAGCTGGACATCTAAAGGGACTGATGTCTTAGCTCTGCACACAGGAAAGCGCTCAACCAAATGTTAAACCCGTTTTTGAGTCAGTAACAGAAAGTTTTGTCAAACATAAAAGACTGATGGAATCGGTTGACCAGTGCAAATAAGATGAAACCTAAAACCAGAACGACCAGCTCGTCACTGTGGAAACTGGCAGAGTGAACATTTCACAGCGATGCAAGTCACATGGTACTGATTTAAAGTACTGTTCACTGGGTAAAACATGATAAATACATGACAAATATGATGAAAAAAATGCTCAAACACAAAAATATTTAGGGCTCATGGTAGCTATAGCTCATAGCTTAGTTTCTTACCTGCTGTGAAAAGTGCTGAGAGGCTGGTGGTAAAGGAAGACATTAGCATTGTTTCTGGCCCAGTGGCTAACCATCCGCAGACTGGGACAAATAATGAACAGATCCCTGTAACGCACATGCGCGCACACACACACACACACACACACACACACACAGTCTTGTCACCTCTCAACCTAATTATTGTCATTTTCATTTTGTCAGTATATTTTAGGCTGAGATATGCTGATGTCACTGAGCTGATGTCACTAAGAAGGTGTCTCACCTGGTAGCATTATCCAGGGCTCTAGAGAACAGGTTGTACCCTGCGGCTGATGGACTGTGATCTAGGGAGTAGAACCAGACTGCCACCTCTTTTAGTTGCTCGCTTCCTGTCACCCCCGCTAGTGAGCGACTCAAAGCTTCGTAGAATGCTGTCTTTCCATCAGCACGACCATGCAATGCCTCCAGGTCCTAAACGCCAAGTCAAGGGAAACACTTTGTTCTCTTTGATTCCAATGAAGCAACAACACAAATAGGACTTCCTAAAATCTTAATAACCTATGATATCAAAGATCTGGACACATTGTTAAAAAATGTGTCTAAAGTCTAAACTGTGTTGCTGTATTAGCACGTGTTAGCGCAGGAGGGGCTGTTATGTGTGTTGCAGTATGTTTGAGCTTGTTCCAGTGAGTATTAGCATGTTAGCAGATGTAGCTAGTTCTAAATCATCTTTATCATTTAAATCAGACGCACATTGCAAAGATAAGTGTTATAAATTTTACCCCATCTAATAAACTTTTCAACATCTTTGTTCTTTTCTATGATCTAAAATGACTCATGTTGCTACAAGTAACATCACCAGCTCATTTCATTAGTCAGCAATACAGATAAGTGACCTCTGACCTTTAGTCTGCGAGTTCGGGTGATCAGGCCATCATGTTGGGAAGTTCCAATCAAGAGGTCGACTCTGTGAAAGGATGATGTGTTGGTGGGTTGAGGGAGCGGCGCCCAGGATTGAAATGGACCACTGACTGCCAACAGCTGCATGTGCGCAGACGCACGCACAAAAAAAAAAAAAAAAAACACACACACACACACACACACACACACACAAAATGAATGCACTCATTCTGAGATGATAAATGAAACGCCTGAGTTGTCTGAACCTTGGTCTGAGCGGCATTTAGCTCGTGGGCAGGTATCGCTCT
The DNA here is from genome assembly GCA_000180735.1 of Tetraodon nigroviridis. NCBI lineage: Eukaryota > Metazoa > Chordata > Actinopteri > Tetraodontiformes > Tetraodontidae > Tetraodon > Tetraodon nigroviridis. Next base: position 16,470 of record CAAE01007108.1, on the reverse strand, counting down.
GAGACAAGCGGCCATCTTGATGTCATCAAGGTTATCAACGCAACCAAGTTCTGTAGCAAGCTGAAGCGCAATACGTCTGGAGGAGGGTGGCGTCTGGAGCAGTGATGGAGAGAAAACAGAGCCACCCTGCAGGGAAGTAAAGAAGTAAGCAACAGATGTTTTGATGCTGGTCTAGGAGGACCAGGTGAGAGGATGACTCCTCACCATCAACAACATTCGCTGGAACAGAGGTGAGGAGGACAGAAGATGAAGACTGGCGAGATCCGCTCCACGTTGCTCTGCTCCAACTGTCACTCTTTCATTGTCCCCACCCACAAGAGAAATGTGGGCATGAACCCAGTGAAGCACCGCCTTCTGGTCTGACAGGCCATAGTTACCATGGAGACCAGAGCTTCCTGCAGACACACACATTATGGTCTCAGGTATTCACAAAAACACACACACACACACACACACACACACACACACACACACACACACATGCACACACACACACACACACACAAACCTGTGCTAAGGAAGCCAAATGCTGCAACTCTGTAGCTCGCAGTCACCACAACAATGTTTCCAACAGCAGCCAAGATGGAGCCATCCAACAGTTGGGAACTCTGATTGGCTACCACATTGATGAAGAATACCAGGACTGGGACACGCCCTCTCTGACACACACACATTCAGTGTTTGCAAACTAATATAGCAGCTAAAGGAAACAGAGAACTATGGTGGATGAGGACTGAGGACCAGTCAGGAACCAGGACTAACCCGCTGAGCCGGAGTGAAGATGTTCAGGTAGAGACAGTCCTCACTGGATGCTGCAGTCTCAGAATCACCAGGCTGGATGCAGCTGGGACTGAAAGACGCCATTGTGGTCTCATTCCAATCTTTTTCTACAGGTAAGTGATACAGGTAACTAGTAATTCAACTTTACCGGGGCGTAGTGGCGTCCCAAGTTCCTGTCCAATCAGAGGGCTGTGCTTTTTCAAAGCGAAGCGATCCTATTGGTGGGTGGGCATAAGGCACCCCCAAGAACTGAACAACAGTCTTCCTGTCTGAGCCAAGGGCTGCTTCTCTAGCAGCACCTTGCAGAGTCCCATGATCAGGGATGGAAATGGACGTGACCAAGGGGGACAGCTCTAAAATCGACAAAAGACACATGTGAGGAGATCAGGACACAGGCAATGCTGCTTTCAGGACTGGTGCTAAATTTAGATCTGACTGACTCACCTGTCCTCAGGTACACCTGGAACGCAGACTCTCTGATGACCAATCTACAGGAAGAGGTGGCCTTGGGCGGATGCAGGGCGGAGCCACAAACACTGGTGTCAGGGTAGAGAATGCAGCGAGTGGCTGACTCCACCTGCCCTAATGTCACCGCCACACAGGACTCCGCCTTCTGACAGGCTGAAAGAAGACGTAAACAGGGAGCGAAGGAGCATCAGGACCCAGCAGCTTCTATCAGAACATGATGGTGTAACTCGATGGAATGGTTACCGAGGAGACACCAATCCCTGGTCTTGGCTGGGCTGGTGGCAATGTCCCGGCTGATGTGGATCACGTCATAGGTGGAGACAGACGGGTCAACAAGAACCAGTGAATCAGAGAGGAGGTGCCACTGATCCTGAGACACTGAGGCAAAGGTAGGTTGCAGGATAGGGTAGAGTTAGTAGTAGATCAGGGCTACTAAAGTTTTGTAGGATTTAACAAACCCAGACCCCTAATTCAATCACCCTGACCTCTAACCCCTGACCCCCAATCCCTAACTTAATGACCCTGACTTCAAACCCGAAACCCCCTACCTGTGACCCAATGACCCTCACTTCTGACCTCCAACCCCCTACCCAATGACTCTGATCTCTAGCCCCTGAGCCCAACCCCAACCTAACCCTGACCCTTGACCCGCAACCCCTAATTGATCCCCAAGCCTCACCCTGAGCCTCTTTTTTAAAAATCATGATCCCAAAAATGACCCAAATGATTGTTTGTCCCTGATGTTTGAAAGTTGGAAAGTGAAATGTAAAACCAGATTTTAGCACCAATAACGATGAGCATTGATGAGTCAGCGGTGGGACTGGTTTACCGTCATTAGCAGGGTTGCTCAGACTGAATTCAGGACACAGAGCAGCAGCTGAACTCCACTGATTGACTAAATACAAAGAAGCAGCTCAGTCACTGTGCTCATGTTGTACCACGTAGAATTTGTGTTTGTGCTCAGTACCGGGCTTCTGGTACCAGCCCAGTGGTTCTGGTCTGGTCTGCACAGATGGACTACAGTCCTGAGTTCTCCAGGAGCTAAAATCTTCCTCACTGCAGGTCTGGACCCCAAAACTGATCATAGACAAACACAACACATCTGCCACACACACACACACACACACACACACACACACACACACACACACACACACAGTCAGCATAGAACAGCTTCTCAGCATCAGGATTCTAAAAGAAGTGCATTTCTTTGTTACCATGGTTGTTCAGTGATGTTTTGGTATCTCGGATGAAGCCGAAACCACGGCAACAAGGATCCTCATCACAGCTCCGCTCACACTGCCTGAACCTGATCCCACACAGGGAAAGACATGTCTGTGTGGTTACCTCTGCTCTGGACTGAAATGGTCCTTCCACCTGACTGTGTTAGGATATACGGTTACCATGACAACCAAACTAGTCAGTAAAGCTGACAGGTGTGTGTGTGACTGCCCATCTATCATCCATCCATCCATCTATCCATCCATCCATCTCTCCTTCCTCCAGTGTGTGTGTGTGCCGCATGTGCGTGTGTGTGTGTGTTTTACCCTTCAGACAGAGATGTATTTCCTGTTACTCGAGCTCGACTCCGAACAGAATAAGAAACCATCTTCTGGAATGAAACTCTCTCATAGAAATTCTTGATGGGACCAGACACATTCACTGAAAACACACACACACATAAACGCACACAACCACACACAGATGACGTAAAAATGTATGCGTATGTGAAGGTTCAGAAGATCTGGGCTGGTCTTTGGAGGTTGGAGCTGCTAAATGCTCCTCGTATCAGTTGTTCCAGGTGCTGAAGGTGTCTTTCAGTAATTCTGCTGCTCTACTGCCCTTTCAGAACCTGAATTAATCACAGCCGTGAGCTCCAATCAGCCCAGGACCTCAGGAAAGAGGATGTTTGTGAGAAGATTCAAATCCCCTTTGACCATCTATATCTTTGGTAGTTCTTCCTAATATTAATATCATCAGACTATAGAAACCTTTTGAATACTCAAGACTTAAGAGCCTTCAAAAAGCAGTCAATGTATCACCTTCACCTAGCAGGTTAGGTGACAACTAGTGTTGTCTTTCTATTTTCAAAGTTAACCCAAAGCTCTGAATGGTTTTAAGGAACTTTCCAAAAAATGTTGCTAATGGACCAAAGAACAGATGATTGTAGTTTGGTTAAGTTCTGGATTCTAGAGGAACTTTGACCTTTAATGGAAAACCAAGCTTCCCCTGTGCTCTACTGGTTTGATCTGATGGTGGTAGTGGTGGTTGCGATGCTGATTGGTTACCTGTCTTTCTGTAGGTGTTTTTAGGGGGAGTGTCCAGCACCAGGCCACACCTCTGTCTCAAAGGGTCTTTATAGCTGCCACATTCATGAGTGTCAGGGTAGAGAGAACAACTGTGAAAGCGTGCTAAGTCAGCATCTCTGAGGTCAGCGATGGAGCAGCGTGGCTCTTCATCACAGCCTGGAACACACACATACACACACATACACACTCGTGTGTATTTTTAGGGGCTTTTACATATTTTTTTTATAATTAGTTCATCATACACACACACACACACACACACACACACACACACACCCGGGTGCTTTTGGTACTTACGGGACAGACACCATAGCAATGCATGCTGGGAGTCAAAATGGCTTTTGTTGAGCCAGAAGGACAGCGAGGGCAGCTTTCTGTTGGGGTTGATAGTGACATCTTTCTCTGCCACCAACTGAAACTTCTGCTTGAGAGAGGCTGAATAGACACACACACACACACACACACACACACACAGTCACTCCTGCGTTAGCTGCAGCTAATGGTGCTTCAGGCAGGACACTGACCATCCAGTGGTGGACTGAGGTCTGCCATCCCCGAGCAGGTCGAAGCAGCGTCACCCTCGCCTGCATCTGATGACCATGTTTACTGTTAACTTTTGAATTCAAATAAAGTGTCAGTCAAAATTAATGTTGGATGTTGCTGCAAGTTCAAATACAACCAAGCCCCGGATGTGAGGAAACAACACAAGAATTGGAGGGGTAAGAATAATAAGCCAGCAGCAATGGGCGGGGCTAAACTGAAAGCCCTGCACCTTATTACAGGGCAATTGCAGTTACCATGGCAACATCAGCTGAGTTTCTCAGATGTTCTTATGTGTCTCTGTCAGGACGTTAGACTGTTCTCTTACCTGGGTTCAGGTAGACTGCCTGGAAACTGATGATGGAGGCCTTGTAATCTGTTTTGGTCTTAGTGTCTGCAGGCAGGGCAGTGTCAGCTAGAGAGACCACAACAGACAGGAATTAATCAGCTGGAAGTTGGCATCACTCTCTGATTCAGCCTGAACAGGTCTTACGGATTGTGAACTTTTGTCCTCCAAAGTCAAACACAAAGCTCTTGTCCTGCTCATTGTATTGTAATCCTGTGCCACAGGTCCGATTAGCTGCTCCCTGTCCGGTAACATCCCAGTCCTGCTCCTCACACATCAAGACTGATGGAGATCCCAGCCAGCCACAGAACAGGGAGCCTGAGAGTGCCGGACCAAAATATCATCTCTCCTTCATGTTTTCCTTTATAGCGTCCCTGACCATCACCATTCTTTCATCACAGCATCTCATTACTGTTTACACTTGTTAGTTACTTCATTTGTCTCCTCTTGCATGTACTTCTTCTGTCCTGTATTCATGGTAACCAACCTGATTTGAAGCTGTTCTGGTTGATGATGTATCCATGGCAACAGGTGTCATGACGACAAATATCTTGGCAAAACCGATGAAGGTCAGAGAGCGAAGTCTCTCTGGAGGAAAACACCTGAGTCCTGTATACACCTGAGAGCACCTTCGCCATCCTCATCTTCACAAAGGTCTGCTGTTGTTGCGATGATGATGAAAATTCTACCCCTGACATAAACAAACGCACATGTGTGTTACTCTGCTACTGCTGCATATCTAGTTGCTCTTCAAACTTTACCTTTTTTCTTGATGACCAGTAGATCTGAAGCTCCACCTTTTACTCTGGGAAAACAACTCAGCCAATCAGCGTGCCCGGTCTGAGGATTACCCAGAAACCCTTTAGTCTGAAACAAACACGTTCGTCAGAATCCAGTTATTATGCTAATAAAACAGAAGACCTAATGGTATTGCATCTTATTTATTCAAATAATCGAGTTTTCTGGTCCATAAAACAAAAAATAACTAAACAGAATTGATAGAAATTCAGGAAATCTATTAAGCTATAACAGACATGAAGGGCACATCTGCAGAAGGTGGTGAAATAAAAGATATAAAAAAATATTTTCCTCCGATATCTGTCAGTGATTCAGTCCATAGATTCAGGAAAACAGATTTTTTTTCAAGCCTGAACGCTGCCAGCCTTGTGTGTATGTGTTTGCGTTTGTGTGTGTGTACCTGCTGGGAGGTGTTGCAGTGTGTGTTCACTGTGTGTGTGCTGTAGAGTTCACACTGGCTGTGTAAGTTGAACAGCGCCACATGATGGCAGACAGGCTCGGCTGCACAAGCTGACTCAGAGCAGAGAACATATGAGCAACAAATGCCTAACACACAGAATATCACAGACATCGCTGAGAGTGTTACCATGCAGACAAGAGCTTAGGTCAGAGGTCAGTGTTTGCAAGACTTCAGTGTCATCAGCGCTGACGATCACATCTGATCTAGAAACAGCCTGAAACCTTCTGAAAACTGTACACATACAATCGCACACACACACACACACACACACACACACACACACACACACACACACACACGCACACAGGGTTTAAACTGAGGAATGGTTTCTTTGCTACCGTACCCTAGTAGCACCCTGGGGTGTAGCACCTGTGCTTGCTTGATTTTGTTGCACATGAAACTACCTGAGCACTCATCATCACTGAGAACTTTGTCACTGTTGGTCCAGTCAAGCTCCACCCCTTCACTGCTGAAACACCTCCACCTGCCAGTCAGGAAGTCAGCTTGTGCTGGTAGGAAGTCCCCTTTTTCCGAACAGCGCAGACCTCGCCTCTGACAATCTGTCACACCTGAAGCAGGTAAATACACCAAGAGAAGAGCTAATCTACACAGGCGGCACTTGTTCTCCAGGAAAGGCAGTATTGTAGCAGTGTTGTAGAGTGCCGAGACCATGTGAAATAAACTCACACTGATTGATAGATGATGCACCAGCGTGGGAAGACCCCCTGGGACAGTTGTAGCAGAAATCCCTCCCCTCCTGATCCTGATAGGTCCCCTGTGGACACAGACTACATGACCCATCCCTGGACAGTGTTCCAGCAGGACAGATGACTAAGGAAAAGAGAAAATGCACAGTCATTGTTTGTCTGCTGAATCAGCGTCTGCCAGTGGACCAACACTTACGGCAGCCTGCACCATTGAGATCGAGACGGTAACCACGAGAACAACCCAGGCTTGGTGCCTTCACTGAAAGCAGCTTTGGCTGGGATGTCAGCATGGCCTGGATGTCACCCATAGTTTCCTGAATACCTTGCAGGAGGTTGGTATCATTCAAAAACTGACCTAATGAGCAGGGACACAAGAATCCACAACTAACAGATGTTCAACAATCAAGAACTTCCCTTTTTATTGAAATGAAAATAATCTTTAAAATTGACCCATGGAGATAAATCATCACATCTAGACTGTTTTGTCTTACTTTAGCTAGGGCAACATTGTAACCACAGCCTGAAACAAAGGATGGTGATAACCTGATGTTCCACCATTAAAGGTTATTTATCAGATCTACTCAGCTCATTTAACACTACATTAACAAATGTATTTGAACGATCTGTATTAGGAAAACTACTAGCTAAAGTTGGTGTTCTTCACTTACTGATATCATGGAGATTAGGGAGGTCGGACATTGGCAGATCAGACAGGTTGACGCTCCAGTTAACTGTCAACCTAAGTGTGTTTTTGTTGTCACACTGCAGGAGTACTGAAGAGTCATCACACAGGGACACTAAGCGAGCAGACACAGGAAGCTACACACACACAGACATTGAGTGTAAATACAGGAAACATGTTACAAATACAGTCAGGAAAAACTGAAGAAGCAACTAGGATAAGAGGTGACATGTCTTTAGAAACTCTTGTTCAGTAACAGTAAGTGACATTTGTTGTGTCAGTGTGATTGCAACACCTCCCACCCCAAACACCACACTGTGGAGGCCCTGGGGAGCTACTTCAGCACCAGACTGAGGCATCCTCAGTGCAGGAAGGAGCGATACCGCAGGTTGTTCCTCCCCACAGCCATCAGACTGTTTAATGCTGCATCCTAGATAACACACCAGGACTGCCCAATCTACCTGCTTAAATAACCTATGTACACTACCGGTGTGTATATGTTGATATTTTTTTTCTTATTCTATTTTATTATGTGTATAAGGAGTCATATATTTATTTTTCCTATTCTTCCATCTCTCTTCTAATTCTATACTTATTTTCCTGTAAATATTTTTCTAATATTACTGTATTGCTGCTGCTGGAACTGTGCAATTTCCCTGTTGTGAGATAAATAAAGATATTCTGTCCTATTCTAGTGATTTGCAAGCAATATTCACCTGTGCAGAACAGAGACCTCTGCTGGTCATTAGGTGTAACAACGTAGACCGTAGACGGTTGATGTGAGAGCAGGCTGACGGCAAGGACCAGAACTGAGAAGATGAAAGCAACTGTAGAGGCTGAGACACTACACACACACACACACACACACACACACACACACACACACACACACACACACACACACACACACACACACACTGAAGCTGTTAATAATGTCCATAGCCGCTGACCTTTTTTGCAAACTTTTGACTGTCGGCCTCTTACATTGACAGGCTCCACCCAGAGGAGTGTGCTCGTCATCCCACTGGTGACTTTCTGTATTGCAGATAAAGCTGCTGAAAGGTAGTGTATTCTGGTAACCATGGTGACAGATTAGGTTACAACTTTGAAAAGCTTTGGTTGTTGGCTGGCACACCAGTGTACCATAGGGAATGGTGGGGGTGGGACAAAGAGGAGCTAAGAGAGGTAAGAACAATTGTTAGCCTTTGCACAGTGAGATCTGTTTTGACAGCCAACAGGTCCTAGTCACACACTTACGGGCACATGATGGGAACTGTCCCGTCTGGCGAAGAGTCCGTGTACCACTCACTTCCTGTCCATTCTCAGACACACACCAACAGGAGGTTTTGTCACACTGCAACGGGAGGAAAGAACCATCGGGGTGACACTGGAAAGCCAGGAGCTGACATCTGCTGGGACCTGAACACATCACAGAATTTAGGGTGGCAGTGAACACACCAGAGACAGACAGGAGAGAAAGAGCTGTGTGTGTGTGTGTGTGTGTGAGTGTGTGTACAGGTAAGCTGTCCTCCAGGCCTCAACGTCGCCATTTGCATCTGTTTCCCATTCTGAGGATTAACACACTAGCCCGCAGCGCCCTCTGTTTGTAGAACTGAGAACTTACCATCCTGAGATACAAACACACAATGCTGAGGGTTTATTTGTCAACATTGAGTGCATTAAAAATGAGTTTGAGTACGTATGTGTTCCTACCTCTTCACAGTGTGGGCTGTAAGATGTGCTGTTGACGTCAGAGGCTTTCTTCCACCCAGAGAGCAGCATATGTGCATGAGCTCTTTGGCACTGAGTCAAACCTAGCAGAAACAGCAACAGCAATTGTGTCTGTGTTCATGGACATGCCACAAAGTTGCAATCTCAATATGCATTTTAGCTGCAAAGTCAGAACATTTTTGGGAAGAAAGTTGTTTTCACTAGTGCTCAAAACTTTAAAGGGTGCTTTAAGTCTAAGATTGACAGTTAGAAATAAGTTTACATGAAGGTTACGGGAGAAGCTCTGGACTGCCTGATGGCAAAGAGAGTTCTCATTAAGACAGAAGTACGAACGTGTAGTTGCATGATTTCACTTAGCTGTTATCTCACATTTAGGCAGGCGGAGTGAACGGCTGCTCAGGGAATCAGGGATGTATTCTCCATCTTCATCTACACACCAACACTGACCTACATTCACAGACAGGCAAACAAACAAACAGACACACACACACACACACACACACACACACACAAGGCGACCTTAAAGGCACCTAAACCTAAAATGTGTTTCTATTGTTTAATTATATGTGTGCATATATGTGTATTAATGTGTGTGTGTGAGAGAGAGAGACAGGGACCTGTGTTGTGATAACATTGTGTGTTCAGCCAGTTTCCTTCACCATCACACTGTGGCACAAATGGCTCAAATGAACGACGATGAACAACTGAAAAACAAGCAACACAGTGCTGTGGTCAGATTCCCATCTGATGATGATGAGTCTCATCATTTTCTGATGAAGAAGGTTTGAGCTTCTAGCAACAATAACATTATTTGAGTCATCCTGCTGACTCACTGGAGAAAGCAGCCAGTCGGAGAGCAGATCCGGATAGACCCAACAGTGTGTTGGTGACC